>JAYEVI010000194.1:0-119145 GCA_036346575.1 Dendrocalamus sinicus | reverse complement strand
TTGCACACAGCTGCATAACAAAGATAAATATCAACCATAATGACATTTATTAATTCGAATATGGGCATGAATGCCAAAGTTTACATCAACGGCACATAAGCCAAAATTAAGTAATAAGCAGCTGGAAGAAAACCGAGGCGGAAGAAGCTTCACTCGAGCCTGCCTTCAAGTGCAAACGACAGAAGACACGGCCTATTCGTCCAGATCTTCACCGTAGTTGACGCCTTCCTTTTTCGTGTGGAAAAAGCAACGTGAGTACAAACTTGTACTCCGCAAAGTCACACGAGAAATGCAATATAATGATAAAGGCATCAATGGAAGGCTTATAGGTTAGTTTGCATAAAACAACATTTAAGAAATACAATACATAGATTGAAATTGCTGAATTTAATACAATAAGTAAAAACAATACTTGCAATTGAAAATATTACCGTCGCAGCAAAGCTCACCAAACACCAACCTATTCACGGACATCCCACCGGACCATCTTTTCCAAAGCTCACGTATGGATTCCATCCATCCACGCCGCCACCGCACAACTCGATGAATTCCATCCATTCACCGTGATTCCAATCTCTCACTGATTCCATCCATCCGCAAGGTTTTCAAAAACATTTTTGAAAAACAAAGTCTAATCCATGAAAAACTTTTACTCAAAGATGCCCATGACCGTAAGTACGGCTATCCAGGATAGATTATACACTCGCAGAGGTTGTACAGCCTTACCCACAAGACATGATCCTCCCGCTTTGCCAGCGCGAGTTACACACTTCCTTAGGTGTGCGGCGGGAGATCACGACAAGGCCTTTACAATGCAAAGCCTTCAACCTGGTCGAGCCAACTCTAAGGTTTCACCCCAAGAAGGAATCCACCGCACCAGGGACCCTCTTGAGCCTAGACGAGACTTCTCATGGCTTAACCACGCTCGCCCAAGTGAGACTTCACATGGCACCAACCACGCCACTTTCAACCTACGACTTGACTCAAAGTTGGGACTTCACAAATTATTCAGCCTGTACTGTCCCTTACTAGCCATGTGGTAGTAAACGATTAGGCTTTGCAACAAGAGCTCACAGACTCGGTCCTTAATTGACTCAGCCCAACCACATACCCCGTGCACGACAACCAACCTCTCGGCTCCAACCAACAGGCATGTCCGCACCCACCACTCTAACCAAATGCCTAAGTCTAAACCAGGTTTATATTTTGTTTTCAAAATAATTCATAAACCTCCTTGACTCACCAAAGTCAAGAGTACATATCATTTTATGTAAACAGGTCATCATTTTATGCTAAAAGGTATCCTAAAAACAATTAATATAACTCACAGGCTAAGCATTTGAATAAACTCTCTAGCCAACAAGAATGTATTAACTAGAGTTTGAATTTAGGTGACAAGGTATTGAGGAATTCAAATTCAATGGAGGGATTAACAAGTAGGCATTAACTAAATTTAAAACTGAATTGAAATACGTTGAATAAAAATATGCATGCAATATAATTTAAATCAACATAATTTTATTTTGAAAACTGGGATCAACATGATCAAGGAGGGTGACTTGCCTTGTTCTGCAATCGTGTGAGTCATCGAATTCTTCCAAATCGTCAAGAGTCACACGCTGAAGAACCAAAGCTTAACAAATTCAAATAAATCCAAAAAATTATAAAATATATATTGACGGATAGATTATGATTTTAGATGAATTTAGAAGTAAGATTCAATGGATTCGGAGTTCGTATGAGGGAGAACAAATATCTGGAAGTTTTGGACATCACATGAAATGATAACCAAATCCGAGAATTATCTTTTGAATAGTACGGTGCCGGTTAGCTGTGAGGTGGCTAGCGAATGGGCAAAATGGAATTCTGGCAATGAGGCGAAGGTGGTGACACAGGTATGGCGGCGAGGAACGGCGGCAATCATCGGCGGTGAGGGAAAAGCGGCAGTGATTGGCAGTAGCGACAACGGAAGAGGTTGGAGAGATATAGTACGGGTATGGAACGAGGTGTAAAGTGAGCATGGCGAGAACATGGTATGGTGAGGCTAGGAAAATTATTGGCGGAGCTGAAAATTAATCGAGACGATACAATCGACGCTTTGAACGACGGCCAGTGGAGAAACAGAAAACTTGATATCATGGTGCTCGGTGGAGCGAATCCAAAACTATTTGAAAGGTGGCTACCTGGGATGGTTTGGCACGATATGACGCGAACGGATTGGGGAAAACACCACCGGATAGATGGGGATACGAGATGCCATTGGCGGGCATGGCGAGGTGTCGGAGGTGAAAATTTGTGGAGGCTTTTGGCTAAAAGGAAAGAAGCACGCGTAGAACGCGCGCAGGCAAGTCTAAGAAAAATTACGGCATGGGCTAAGGCTATACACATGAGGCGTATTTAATCGACGCCGAGTCACAAACGGCCATTTTCATGAAAGCTCAATTCCGACAATTGGCTCCATGAAAAATTAAAAATGGTAGAAAATTTCTTAGAGGCTAGGACACAATATGACGCGAACAAAAATCAAGCGCTTGCAAAAAAAGGTGTACGCGCTAAGGTACGCTTTAGTGTCCGGCTCGACAAGGTCAACGAGACTCGGGGATCTTCAGTGATGGCGATGGAAGCACGATGTAGAACGCGCCGAGGCAAACTCAACGGCAAACGCCTCGACCAAAGGATATCTGATGGTGGCGAACATGGCGAGAAGACATTCAACGATCGACGGGTTGACATCGACGCCCGCAAACGGAGAGAAGTTAGCGGGTGAGGTTTGTGGCGAAACGAAGAGGAGAACATGGGGAACGCAGTGCTCACCTTGGTTTTTGTGGAACATGCATGGTCGACTCGCAGCGATGAGGAGAAAGAAGCGGCATGGTTCGCCACGGTGTTCGCGGCTCCGCGAAGGCGAGGAAGCACCATGTAGAACGCAGAAAGGCGAAGGCAATGGTGTGGCCAAATGTGGCGGGACTTCATCAGTAGGCGTAAACAAACAAGAACGCCATTTTGTTGGTGAGAGAAAATGCCGATTGCAAGAGAAAGAGAGAGAGGCCTTGAGATTTCAGAGGCTTGGTGAGGATGAGAAGGGCACCCGTGCTCACTGGAAGAAGATGAAGTGATGGAGGAGAGAGAAAATAAAATAAAATAATAATTGTTTTTCCGAAAAAATAAAATAAAGTCTCAAAATTCCAAAAATTCACAGAAATTCTGAAGATAATTTAGACTTAGAAAAATATTTCAACTTAAATTTGGTCTTTTAATTTTTTTACAAAAATACATTTTAGCTTTGAAATTGATTTTTAAAAATCCTAAAAATACGGAAATCCGGATAAACGCCAAATGCTTCCAAATAATTAATTTGAAATAGGATTTTTATAGAAAATCAAAATATCATTCTATTTAATAATATTTTTATGTTTTTTTTATCTAAATTACTTTTCAAATCCTGCTTTCTAAAATCAGAAAATCAGGCAAATCAAAAATAAACTTTAGGCAACCAACACACTTATATTTATTTTAAATTATTTAATCCATTATAATTTTTAAATAAAAATCAATGTTATAAAAGACAAATGGACTTGCCCTAACTCATTTTGACTCGCATTTTGAATCCGGTCAAACGGTGTGAAACTTTGAATCACGTTGAGATCCGATGGCAGATAAGATCCATGTGTGTGAAATTGATGCACGAAAAAAGCTGAGAGCCAAACCCATCGAATGGACTTATATGCGCCAAGCACATTTCGGTATGTTTTGAATCCGCTGGAGTCGTGGCAGATACTTTGCTCGACGACATGTTCTAACGGCATCCAAACATGTATTCGTATGAAATCGAGGCACAAATGAAACTCAAGTGCCAACGCCCTTGGACGCTTTGGTATGCGCCCCACCTCACTTCGCATGAATTTCGATTCGCTCAAGTCGATGTGAAACTTTGCGCAACGACGGTTCCAAAGGAATCATAATATCCTCGATAGGAAATCGAGGCATGGAATGAAAATGAGTGCCAAACAACCTGAATGGACTTAGTGTGTGCCCTTCCTCATTTTCGAATGCATTTTGAATTTATCCGAGTCGATAAGAAACTTTCATCCACAATGGGTTGGAGCAGGCATCGCACATTGGTGCATTCGAATCGAGCCACGAATTGAAACTTAGTTCCAATGCGTCAAATGGACTTCATATGCAGCCATGCTCACTTCGCACACACTCGTATCCGTCAAGCTTGTTAGTGCGGATCTTTCCTCCATGACGCGGATCGAGACATCGTAAGATCCATGCGTAAGAAATCAGGTCGTGGAACCGAAAAGCCAAACAACGAAATGGACTTCACATGTGACTAGCTCATTTCGGCATGCCGTTAGAATCCGTCCAAGTCGCGTGAAGCTTTCCTCCAAGATGGGTTGCAATGCGCACTATGCATCAATGCATAAGAAATCGCCGCATTTAAATGAAACTTAGTGACCAACACCTCGAATGGACTTTATATGCGCCAAGCTCATTTCAGCACACATTTCAATCCGTCCGAGTCGATGTGAAACTTTTCTTCACTACGGGTTCTGATAGCAATCCAAGCGCACGAAGTCAAGGCATCAGTATGGAGCTGAGTGCCAACACCAAATGGACATCATATGCACCTAGGACCTGTCGGCATGCTTTCCGAATCCGTTCGAGCCGGGCGCGAAATTTCTCGATATGTGCCGATGGCATCATGAGATCCATGCCTACGTAAATCGAATCGCAAATGAAACTAAGAGCCAACACCCTGAATGTACTTCCTAAGCGCCCTACCTCATTGATGTATGCATTCCAACTTCATTTGAGTTGGTGCGAAAGGTTCCCGACAATGTGTTTCGATAGATACTGACATCCATGAGTAAGAAATCGACGACGAAACGAAAAATGCAATAGCAAACAACCTGAATTGACTATAATGTGCTCTAGCTCATTCCATCGTGCATTTCAATCCATCCGAGTTGGTGTGAAATCGACGACATCATAAGATCCATGCGTGAGAAATCGATGCATGAAACGAAACTTAGTGCCAAGCATGACGGATGGACTTCATATTCACCTTGGCACATTTTGCTATGCATTTCGAATCCGTCTAAGTTGATGTGTAAGTTCCTCCACGACAGGTTTCAAAGGCATCATCAGTCCGTGCGCATGAAATGGAGGCACAAACGAAACTGAGTTCCAACAGGGCAAATGGCCTTGCCTAACTCATTTTGCTGCATTTTGAATCCGTCAAAGCGGTGTGAAACTTTGAATCACGTTGAGATCGGTGGCAGCATAAGATCCATGTGTGAAATTGATGCCTGAAAAAAAAACTGAGAGCCAAACCCGTCGAATGGACTTATATGCGCCAAGCACATTTCGGTATGTTTTGAATCCGTTGGAGTCGGTGTGATACTTTGCTCGACGACATGTTCTAACGGCATCCAAACATGTATTCGTATGAAATCGAGGCACAAATAAAACTCAGTGCCAACGCCTGGGCGTCTTTGGTATGCGTCCACCTCACTTCGCATGAATTTGGATTCGTTCGAGTCGATGTGAAACTTTGCGCAACGACGGGTTCCAAAGGAATCATAATATCCTCGCATATGAAATCGAGGCATGGAATGAAAATGAGTGCCAAACAACCTGAATGGACTTAGTGTGTGCCCTTCCTCATTTTCGAATGCATTTTGAATTCATCCGAAGTCGGAAAGAAACTTTCATCCACAATGGGTTGTAACGGTACTGCACATTGGTGCATTAAATCGAGTCACGCAATTGAAACTTAGTTCCAAATGCATTGAATGGACTTCATATGCAGCCATGCTCACTTCGCACACACTCTGTATCCGTCCTTGTTAGTGCGGATCTTTCCTCCATGACGTGACCGAGACATCGTAAGATCCTTGCGTGAGAAATCTGGTCGTGAAACTGAGTGCCAAACAACGAGAATGGACTTCACATGTGACTAGCTCATTTCGGCATGCTGTTAGAATCCGTCCAAGTCAGCGTGAAACTTTCCTCCAAGATGGGTTTCAATGCGTGCTATACGTCAATGCAAAAGAAATCGCCGCATTTAAATGAAACTTAGTGTCCAACACTCGAATGGACTTTATATGCGCCAAGCTCATTTCAGCACGCATTTCGAATCCATCTGATTCAGTGTGAAACTTTTCTTCACTCACGGGTTTCGATAGCAATCCAAGCGCACGAAGTCAAGGCACAGTGTGGAACCGAGTGCCAACACCCGAATGGACATCATATGCATCTAGGACCTGTCGGCATGCTTTTCAATCCGTTCAGTCAGCGTGAAACTTTCCTGACATGTGCCATGGCGTCATGAGATCCATGCCTCTGAAATCGAATCACAAAATGAAACTAGAGCCAACACCCGAATGTACTTCCTAGCGCCCTGGCTCATTAAAGTATGCAATCCAAATTCATTTGAGTGGGTGCAGCTTCCCGATAATGTGTTTCGATATATACTATACATCCATGAGTAAGAAATCGGCGCATGCGAAATGAAAATAGCCAACAACCTGAATTGACTACAATGTGCTCTAGCCCATTTCATCGTGCATTTCAATCCATCTGAGTTGGTGTGAAATCGACGACATCATAACATCCATACGTGAGAATCGATGCATGAAACGAAACTTACTGCCAGCGCTACAGATGGACTTCATATTCACCTTGGCACATTTTGCTATGCATTTGAATCCTTCTAAGTTGATGTGTAAGTTCCTCCACGACAGGTTTCAAAGGCATCATAAGGTCCGTGGCGCATGAAATGGAGGCGCGAAATGAAACGAGTTCCAACAGGGCAAATGGACTTGCCTAACTCATTTTGGCCTGCATTTTGAACCGTCTCAAACGGTGTGAAACTTTGAATCACGTTGAGATCTGGTGGCAGCATAAGATCCATGTGTGTGAAATTGATGCACGAAAAACTGAGAGCCAAACCGTCGAATGGACTTCATATGCGCCAAGCACATTTCGGTATGTTTTTGAATCCGTTGGAGTCGGTGTGATACTTTGCTCGACGACATGTTCTAACGGCATCAAAACATCTATTCGTATGAAATCGAGGCACAAATGAAACTTCAGTGCCAACGCCCGGGCGTCTTTGGTATGCGTCCTACCTCACTTCGGCATGAATTTCGGATTCGTTCGAGTCGATGTGAAACTTTCATAACGACGGGTTCCAAAGAAATCATAATATCCTCGCATACGAAATCGAGGCATGGAATGAAAATGAGTGCCAAACAACCTGAATGGACTTAGTGTGTGCCCTTCCTCATTTTCGAATGCATTTTGAATTCCTCCGAGTCGAAGAAACTTTCATCCACAATGGGTTGGAGCAGTACATCGCACATTGGTGCATTCCAAATCGAGCCACGAATTGAAACTTAGTTCCAAATCGTCGAATGGACTTCATATGCGGCCATGCTCACTTCGGCACACACTCTGTATCCGTCCTTGTTAGTGCGGATCTTTCCTCCATGACGTGATCGAGACATCGTAAGATCCGTGCATAAGGAATCAGGTCGTGAAACTGAGTGCCAAACAACGAGAGTGGACTTCACATGTGACTAGCTCATTTCGGCATGCTGTTAGAATCCGTCCAAGTCAGCGTGAAACTTTCCTCCAAGATGGGTTGCAATGCGTACTATGCATCGATGCATAAGAAATCGCCGCACGAAATGAAACTTAGTGCCCAACACCTCGAATGGACTTTATATGCGCCCAAGCTCATTTCAGCACGCATTTCGAATCCGTCCGAGTCAGTGTGAAACTTTTCTTCACTACGGGTTTCGATAGCAATCCAAGCGTACAAAGTCAAGGTACAGTATGGAACTGAGTGCCAACACCCCGAATGGACATCATATGTGAAGGACTACGGGTAGGCTACGCTAGCGCAAATTAATAAAAATTATGCCCGTAAACCAAGATCACCGCAGTTATAGATCACGGAATTACCACTAGGCGCGCAGTGCGGAATTGATGCAGCACGTCGGGCGAGTAGTCGTACTACGTCGATGCAGCACGTCGGGGCAGTAGTCGTACTACTTCCTCGTCCTCGCCGCGCGTCCAACGTACAACTCCTCTCTTGCGGTTCGTCCAAACGCTACGGATGCAGCGCTGCCAAAAGGTATCCACACGTGCGGGAGGAGCGACGCGCGCCGATTACTAGATCGCGCGGCGCCAGGGCGTGGGAGGGTGGCGGCCAGGGTTTGAGGAGGTCACGAAATTCACCTTCTACCTCAGGCGCCTAGCCCTCCTTTTATAGACGCCCTTATAATGGGCTTCAGCGAATGGAGGCCCATTAGGACTCAATACCCAGTCCAACCCGGATCCAATCCGAATTAGGCTTCAGCCCTTAAGTGTGTGACCCTATGGGTTCACGTATGTTTAGACATGACACGAGTTTACCTACTCGGTCAATAGTTGGTAGCGGCCTCTAGCAAGACGTGCCAACTCCTAAACATACATAAAGATCATATCGAACGAACCATCACAACTTTATGTACATGCCAATCCCTTTGCCTCACGATATTTGGTCGAGCTCCAAGCTGACCACTCTTTCTCGATCCTGTGATCCGGAATCCCTTACTAGGTTAACTCTTAACCTTAAGTAGCATGGCCATGCATTTCTGGATCCGATCACTCGAGGGGCCCAGAGATATCTCTCTCAGGTAGAGAGGGGCAAATCCCATCTCGACTGACCATGCCTCGCAGCATGCTTCATGACAAACCCGAAAGCTACCTTTATAACTACCCAGTTACGGAGCAGCGTTTGATAGCCCCTAAGTAGGTCGATTCACATCTCAAGTACATGCGACAATCTCAGGTCTAAGGACAAGGCGTACACATTGTGTAGAGAGAGAACCATAAGTATAATTGTTATGTCTCATGTTGGGTCGGTCCAACCCCATGTTCTAAACATGTGTCCACATTATTGGTTTGACATCTCCATGTCTATGACCTGTGAAACATGGTCATCAACCGATACATGTGCTAATCCATTATTCACGTGTGTCCACACATGAACTTCGACTAGGGACAACTTTAGAATAACCATACAAGTAAAGAGTTTCACAAACAAGTCACATACTTGTTAATCAATACAAAGGCAATATTCAAGGAACATTTATTAAATCATGGATACAACGAAATATCATCATCTCTATGATTGCCTCTAGGGCATATTTCCAACAGTCTCCCACTTGCACTAGAGTCAATCTAGAAGATATCTAATACCCATAGCTCTTGTGTGCGCCTCATGCTTAGGCTGTGGGAGAGGCTTCGTCAAAGGATCTGAAATATTCAAATCCATTATGTATTTTGCATATCTTTAAATCTCCTCGATTGAGGATCTCTCGAATGAGATGAAACCGCCGCAGTATGTGTTTGTTCTTTTGGTGATTCCTTGGCTCCTTGGCTTGCGCAATGGCCCCACTGTTATCACAGTAAAGATCCAGAGGACTGCACGCACTAGGAACCACACCTAGTTCAGAAATGAACTTCCTTATCCAAACACCTTCCTTTGCTGCTTCAGAAGCCACAATGTACTCGGCCTCCGTTGTCCTTCATTGAAAAACTATTTTTCAGTGAGGTCTTAATACCAAAATATATGCCGCTTCCTAAGTCCTTCATTGAAAAACTATTTTTCAGTGAGGTCTTAACAGAACTCGAGCATAGGAATATCATTTCCAATCAGTAATATGTCATCTACATATAAGATTAGAAATACGAGCGAGCTCCCACTTGCCTTCTTGTAAACGCAAGATTCTTCTTCGTTTTTGATGAAGCCAAACCCTTTGACCACTTCATCAAAGCGAATGTTCCAACTCGAGATGCTTGCTTCAATCCATAAATGGATTTTTGAAGTTTGCATACTTTTCTAGCATTGATTGGATCGACAAAACCCTCGGCTGTATCATATACACGTCCTCGGTTAAATTTCCATTAAGGAAAGCCGTTTTGACATCCATCGCCATATCTCATAGTCGAAATATGCAGCAATAGCTAGAATGATCCGTATAGATTTAAGCATCGCTACAGGCGAGAAGGTCTCATCGTAGTCAACTCCTTGAACTTGCCGAAACCTTTGCGACAAGTCGAGCTTTATGGATATGAACATTTCCATCCATATCAATCTTCTTTTATAGATCCATTTGCACTCTATGGTTTTAACACCATCAGTGGTCAACCAAGTTCCAAACTTGATTGTCTCCCATGGATGCTATCTCGGATCTCATGGCACTTTGCCATTTCTCGAGTCTGGGTCCATCATTGCTTCCGCATAGGTCGTAGGCTCATCATTGTCTAATAATAACATATCTCGCGCATGGAGCCTTTCCGACCTTCGTGGTGGTGGTGCTTCCTTTGCCATGGGTTCCTCAACTTGTTCGCCACGTGGGCATCATTCGTCGAGTCTTCCCGATTGGTTCATCTTGAACCTCTTCAAGCTGCACCGTTCTTCCACTTGTCTCCTGTTGAGAAACTCTTTCTCTAGAAAACACCACTTGAGCGACAAACACTTTGCCCTCTAGTCGGTTGTAGAAGTAATATCCAAAGGTTTCCTTCGGATATCCACGAAAATGCATTTATCCGACTTGGGTGTGAGCTTGTCCGACTGTAGTCGCTTGACAAACGCCTCACATCCCCAAATCTTTAGAAAAGACAAACTGTGACTCTTCCCAGTCCATATCTCATATGGTGTCTTAACTACGGATTTAGACGGTACCCTATTAAGTGTAAAAGCTGCTGTTTCTAGAGCGTAACCCCAAAATGATAATGGTAGATCTGACTGGCTCATCATCGATCGAACCATGTCCAACAAGGTCCGATTACGCCGCTCGGATACCCCGTTTCTTTGAGGCGTTCCGGGCGGTGTTAGCTGTGGAACAATTCCGCAACTCTTCAGATGATTGCTAAATTCATGACTCAAATACTCGCCACCACGATCAGATCGCAGAGCTTTAATTTTCTTGGCACGTTGATTTTCAACCTCATTCTGGAACTCTTTGAACTTTTCAAAAGTTTCAGACTTATGCTTCATTAAGTAGACATAGCCATATCTACTAAAATCATCAGTGAAAGTTATGAAGTAATGAAATCCACCTCTAGCAGTCGTGCTCATTGGTCCACATACATCAGTATGTATGATTTCCAACAAGTCTGATGCCCTCTCAAAAGAACCTTTGAAAGGTGACTTGGTCATCTTACCAAGCAAACAAGCTTCACATGTCTCGTATGATTCAAAATCAAACGGTTAGAAGACCATCATCATGGAGCTTCTTCATGCGCTTTTCACTTATGTGACCCAAACGACAATGCCAAACATAGGTGGGATTCAAATCATTAGGTCGAAGTCTTTTAGCATTTATGTTAAAGATGGGCGATCATCAAGATTTAAAATAAATAACCCATTCACAATGGGCAAAAAGCCACAAACATTTCATTTTAGAGATCAAACAACCATTGTCTTTACTTGCAAATGAATAACCATCTCTCATCAAACATGAGGGGATAAAATGTTTCGACTCATACTAGGAACATAATAACAATTATTCAATTCCATAATAAATCCTGAAGGAAGCTGAAGTTGCATGGTGCCGACGGTCAACGCAGCAACCCTTGCTTTATTTCCGACGCGAAAATCAACTTCACCTCTTGCGACTCCTCTACTTCTTATTAGCCCTGCATCGAGTTGCAAATGTGAGCAACTGATCCGGTATCAAATACCCAGAGTTAATAGGAGAATCAGCAAGAAAATGTCTAAAACATTTATGACAAGTGTACCATGGGTGGAAGTCTTACTTCCAGCCTTCTTCTTGCATTCCTCGGAATCCATGTACTTCTTGCAGTTTCTCTTCCAGTGGCGGTCTCTTTACAATAGAAGCATACTGTCTCAGCTCCAGGTCCAGTATTAGGCTTAGGCGTTGGTTTTGAGATCATATCTTTAACCTTGCCCTTATTCTTTGCCCATGACTGCTTACCCTTTTTCTTGAAGCTAGACTTGTTCTGCACAGCCATCACATGGCTAGGCCCTGCACACTTCTTAATGTCACTCTCTGCTGTTTTGAGCATCCCACAAAGCTCATTAAGGCCCTTTTCCACCCCATGCATATGGTAGTTCGAAATGAAATGTCCATAGCTAGGTGGTAGAGACGCCAAAATGAAATCAGTTGCCAACTCTTGGCTAATTGGAAAACCAAGTTTATCCAAAGTCATTGTAACCAACCATTTTGATCACATGTGGGCCAACGGGTGCACCTTCACATTAACTTGCATTCCGAAAAGCCTTAGAGACATTGAACCTTTCAGTCTGGCTGTGTCTGGAACATGTCCTTAAGCGCCATGATCATATCATACGCTTCCGATCCTCAAACTGCTTTTGAAGGTCAGGTTCCATGCATGCAAGCATAAGACGACTAATCTCAAGAGAGTCATCACATGCTTTCTTGTAGGCATTTTTAACAGCAGCAACGCATTGTCGTGAGCTCTTATGGGATTGGGGTGTCGAGCGTTTTCCTTTTATCTGCCCCGAGAACAATTCTCAAATTACTGGACCAATCCGAATAGTTTGTTCCATTTAATTTTTCTTTCTCAAGAATCGATCGCAAAGCAAAAGGGTGTGCGCGTTGTTAGATGCCATTGATCTACAACAGAAAATGCAAAATACTAAGACAAATAAAACCATGATAGAGTAAACCGTATTAAACAAATTTAATAGAATGTACTCCCACTAAAATCAATATCCTCTATTGATTCTTAGCGATTCAAGATCCGCAATTAACTAGTCTACTAGTGAGCTTTTGCATCACCGCTAGGAGACAAGGTAATTCGTAAGTAACACCTTACTAATCATATCTCTATATGACTCTTGTTGTTGGGTGACATCTCTATGCCTCGGCGCCCAACCTTTATGCCCCAAGGCCCATAACCTTTATGATAACCTTGTTAAGTTCACCAACACTTATGCATGTATGTATCCGATACAAACCCATCTAGTCAAGGAAAGTCGATGGTGCCCTAATTTTATAGACCCACCATCAATTTACAACACATGGGATGGTGCAGGGTTTAGTTGGGAGGGCATATGTTTTAACTTAACATTATGTGAGGATCGCTATACTTCTACCATTCAAGCATGCATAGAAGTAAAACAATAGGAATAGCATTCACACAGTTGTGACTCGGTATGGCCCATTTTCTCATGGTGATCTCCATCGCCATAGAATCTATCCACCATGATGATCTCCATCTCCATGGTTCATGTGTGCCATCCTTCCAAGTGATGTGTCCTCAAGTACTAATATAAGCTATTACTCATAACAGCTAGTAATCAAATACAAGGATACAAGGAATCATCACAAGTCGGCACGCAGGCCGTTAATACAATACTTTGACAACACAATGGCTCCAGCCGTGTTGCCGAACCCACGACACGCAGGTCATGAAAATATTACAAACATGCATCACATACACATTAGGCCATACTGGTCACATACATCCTGCAAAAACAAGTTATGCATAGATTCGCAATCTACCGGATAAGGGGGTCGAGGGGGTTTCCCCCCGCGGGGTTCGAAGGGGCAGCGTCCGGACATTCGTAAAAAAACAGAGATCCAATCTATGCAATTTTTACTTAGGATTTTGATCGGCAAATCATATTTACCCCAAATCGACTATTGTTCCGATTCGACCAATTTGCATTGATCTTCGCGTGCCGCAACCGGTTTTACGTGTCACTGTTTACCCCGATGGTGATACCGACCGGTAGGGGTATGTTGTGGCACGACCTTAGCAGCACAATCACGGAATATCGATTATTAATCTAGGTTCCGATTCGACCAATCATATTGATCTTCGCATTCCGCAATCGGTTTTACGTGTCACTGTCTACCCCGATGGTGATACCGACCGGTAGGGGTATGTTGTGGCACGACCTTAGCAGAATGATCACGGAAACCAGATCTATCCATTACCAGAACTATACAATCGATCACATCGATCATAACGACTTACATATCGCCATATGCAAATCACCCGAACCTATAACATGACAGCAATGGCTCTGATACCACTGAAGGACTACGGGTAGGCTACGCTAGCGCAAATTAATAAAAATATGCCCGTAAACCAAGATCACTGCAGTTATAGATCACGGAATTACCACTAGACGCGCAGGTGCGGAATTGATGCAGCACGTCGGGGCAGAGTAGTCGTACTACGTCGATGCAGCACGTCGGGGCAGAGTAGTCGTACTACTTCCTCGTCCTCGTCGCGGCGTCCAACGTACAACTCCTCTCTTGCGGTTCGTCCAAACGCTACAGATGCAGCGCCGCCAAAAGGTATCCACACGTACGGGAGGAAGCGACGCACGCCGGATTACTAGATCCGCGCGAGCGCCCAGGGCGTGGGAGGGGTGGCGGCCAGGGTTTGAGGAGGTCACGAAAATCTCCCAACCCTGTGCGCCCTTGCCCTCCTTTTATAGACGTCCTTATAATGGGCTTCAGCGAATGGAGGCCCATTAGGACTCAATACCCAGTCCAACCCGGATCCAATCCGAATTAGGCTTCAGCCCTTAAGTGTGTGACCCTATGGGTTCACGTATGTTTAGACATGACACGAGTTTACCTACTCGGTCAATAGTTGGTAGCGGCCTCTAGCAAGACGTGCCAACTCCTAAACATACATAAAGATCATATCGAACGAACCATCACAACTTTATGTACATGCCAATCCCTTTGCCTCACGATATTTGGTCGAGCTCCAAGCTGACCACTCTTTCTCGATCCTGTGATCCGGAATCCCTTACTAGGTTAACTCTTAACCTTAAGTAGCATGGCCATGCATTTCTGGATCCGATCACTCGAGGGGCCCAGAGATATCTCTCTCAGGTAGAGAGGGGCAAATCCCATCTCGACCGACCATGCCTCGCAGCATGCTTCATGACAAACCAAAGCTACCTTTATAACTACCCAGATTCACGGAGCAGCGTTTGATAGCCCCTAAGTAGGTCGATTCACATCTCAAATACATGCGACAATCTCAGGTCTAAGGACAAGGCGTACACATTGTGTAGAGAGAGAACCATAAGTATAATTGTTATGTCTCATGTTGGGTCGGTCCAACCCCATGTTCTAAACATGTGTCCACATTATTGGTTTGACATCTCCATGTCTATGACCTGTGAAACATGGTCATCAACCGATACATGTGCTAATCCATTATTCACGTGTGTCCACACATGAACTTCGACTAGGGACAACTTTAGAATAACCATACAAGTAAAGAGTTTCACAAACAAGTCACATACTTGTTAATCAATACAAAGGCAATATTCAAGGAACATTTATTAAATCATGGATACAACGAAATATCATCATCTCTATGATTGCCTCTAGGGCATATTTCCAACAGTCTCCCACTTGCACTAGAGTCAATCTAGAAGATATATAATACCCATAGCTCTTGTGTGCGCTCATGCTTAGGCTGTGGGAGAGGCTTCACAAAGGATCTGAAATATTCAAATCCGTATGTATTTTGCATATCTTTAAATCTCCTCGATTGAGGATCTCTCGAATGAGATGAAACCGCCGCAGTATGTGTTTGTTCTTTTGGTGATTCCTTGGCTCCTTGGCTTGCGCAATGGCCCCACTGTTATCACAGTAAAGATCCAGAGGACTGCACGCACTAGGAACCACACCTAGTTCAGAAATGAACTTCCTTATCCAAACACCTTCCTTTGCTGCTTGAAGCCACAATGTACTCGGCCTCCGTTGTCCTTCATTGAAAAACTATTTTTCAGTGAGGTCTTAATACCCAAAATATATGCCGCTTCCCTAAGTCCTTCATTGAAAAACTATTTTTCAGTGAGGTCTTATGACTCGAGCATAGGAATATCATTTCCAATCAGTAATATGTCATCTACATATAAGATTAGAAATACGACGAGCTCCCACTTGCCTTCTTGTAAACGCAAGATTCTTCTTCGTTTTGATGAAGCCAAACCCTTTGACCACTTCATCAAAACGAATGTTCCAACTCGAGATGCTTGCTTCAATCCATAAATGGATTTTTGAAGTTTGCATACTTTTCTAGCATTGATTGGATCGACAAAACCCTCGGGCTGTATCATATACACGTCCTCGGTTAAATTTCCATTAAGGAAAGCCGTTTTGACATCCATCTGCCATATCTCATAGTCGAAATATGCAGCAATAGCTAGAATGATCCGTATAGATTTAAGCATCGCTACAGGCGAGAAGGTCTCATCGTAGTCAACTCCTTGAACTTGCCGAAAACCTTTTGCGACAAGTCGAGCTTTATGGATATGAACATTTCCATCCATATCAATCTTCTTTTTATAGATCCATTTGCACTCTATGGTTTTAACACCATCAGTCGGGTCAACCAAGTTCCAAACTTGATTGTCTCCCATGGATGCTATCTCGGATCTCATGGCACTTTGCCATTTCTCAGAGTCTGGGTCCATCATTGCTTCCGCATAGGTCGTAGGCTCATCATTGTCTAATAATAACATATCTCGCGCATTGCGAGCCTTCCGACCTTCGTGGTGGTGGTGCTTCCTTTGCCATGGGTTCCTCAACTTGTTCTGCCACGTGGGCATCATTCGTCGAGTCTTCCCCGATTGGTTCATCTTGAACCTCTTCAAGCTGCACCGTTCTTCCACTTGTCTCCCTGTTGAGAAACTCTTTCTCTAGGAAAACACCACTTCGAGCGACAAACACTTTGCCCTCTAGTCGGTTGTAGAAGTAATATCAAAGGTTTCCTTCGGATATCCCACGAAAATGCATTTATCCGACTTGGGTGTGAGCTTGTCCGACTGTAGTCGCTTGACAAACGCCTCACATCCCCAAATCTTTAGAAAAGACAAACTGTGACTCTTCCCAGTCCATATCTCATATGGTGTCTTAACTCTGGATTTAGACGGTACCTATTAAGTGTAAAAGCTGCTGTTTCTAGGCGTAACCCCAAAATGATAATGGTAGATCTGACTGGCTCATCATCGATCGAACCATGTCCAACAAGGTCCGATTCACGCTCGGATACCCGTTTCTTTGAGGCGTTCCGGGCGGTGTTAGCTGTGGAACAATTCCGCAACTCTTCAGATGATTGCTAAATTCATGACTCAAATACTCGCCACCACGATCAGATCGCAGAGCTTTAATTTTCTTGGCACGTTGATTTTCAACCTCATTCTGAACTCTTTGAACTTTTCAAAAGTTTCAGACTTATGCTTCATTAAGTAGACATAGCCATATCTACTAAAATCATCGATGAAAGTTATGAAGTAATGAAATCCACCTCTAGCGATCGTGCTCATTGGTCCACATACATCAGTATGTATGATTTCCAACAAGTCGATGCCCTCTCAAAAGAACCTTTGAAAGGTGACTTGGTCATCTTACCAAGCAAACAAGCTTCACATGTCTCGTATGATTCAAAATCAAACGAAGTTAGAAGACCATCATCATGGAGCTTCTTCATGCGCTTTTCACTTATGTGACCCAAACGACAATGCCAAACATAGGTGGGATTCAAATCATTAGGTCGAAGTCTTTTAGCATTTATGTTAAAGATGGGCGCATCATCAAGATTTAAAATAAATAACCCATTCACAATGGGCGCAAAGCCACAAACATTTCATTTTTAGAGATCAAACAACCATTGTCTTTACTTGCAAATGAATAACCATCTCTCATCAAACATGAGGGGGATAAAATGTTTCGACTCATACTAGGAACATAATAACAATTATTCAATTCCATAATAAATCTTGAAGGAAGCTGAAGTTGCATGGTGCCGACGGTCAACGCAGCAACCCTTGCTTTATTTCCGCGCAAAATCAACTTCACCTCTTGCGACTCCTCTACTTCTTATTAGCCTGCATCGAGTTGCAAATGTGAGCAACTGATCCGTATCAAATACCCAAGAGTTAATAGGAGAATCAGCAAGAAAAATGTCTAAAACATTTATGACAAGTGTACCATGGGTGGAAGTCTTACTTCCAGCCTTCTTCTTGCATTCCTCGGAATCCATGTACTTCTTGCAGTTTCTCTTCCAGTGGCCAGTCTCTTTACAATAGAAGCATACTGTCTCAGCTCCAGGTCCAGTATTAGGCTTAGGCGTTGGTTTTGAGATCATATCTTTAACCTTGCCCTTATTCTTTGCCCATGACTGCTTACCCTTTTTCTTGAAGCTAGACTTGTTCTGCACAGCCATCACATGGCTAGGCCCTGCACACTTCTTAATGTCACTCTCTGCTGTTTTGAGCATCCCACAAAGCTCATTAAGGCCCTTTTCCACCCCATGCATATGGTAGTTCGAAATGAAATGTCCATAGCTAGGTGGTAGAGACGCCAAAATGAAATCAGTTGCCAACTCTTGGCTAATTGGAAAACCAAGTTTATCCAAAGTCTGACTGTAACCAACCATTTTGATCACATGTGGGCCTACGGGTGCACCTTCTGTTAACTTGCATTCCAGAAAAGCCTTAGAGACATTGAACCTTTCAGTCCTGGCTCGTATGCGGAACATGTCCTTAAGCGCCATGATCATATCATACGCTTCCTGATCCTCAAACTGCTTTTGAAGGTCAGGTTCCATGCATGCAAGCATAAGACAGCTAATCTCAAGAGAGTCATCACATGCTTTCTTGTAGGCATTTTTAACAGCAGCAGCCGCATTGTCAGCAGGCTCTTCTGGGATTGGGGTGTCGAGCGTTTTCCTTTTATCTGCCCCGAGAACAATTCTCAGAGTTACGGACCCAGTCCGAATAGTTTGTTCCATTTAATTTTTCTTTCTCAAGAATCGATCGCAAAGCAAAAGGGTGTGCGCGGTTGTTAGATGCCATTGATCTACAACAGAAAATGCAAAATACTAAGACAAATAAAACCATGATAGAGTAAACCGTATTAAACAAATTTAATAGAATGTACTCCCACTAAAATCAATATCCTCTATTGATTCTTAGCGATTCAAGATCCGCAATTAACTAGTCTACTAGTGAGCTTTTGCATCACCGCTAGGAGACAAGGTAATTCGATAAGTAACACCTTACTAATCATATCTCTATATGACTCTTGTTGTTGGGTGACATCTCTATGCCTCGGCGCCCAACCTTTATGCCCCAAGGCCCATAACCTTTATGATAACCTTGTTAAGTTCACCAACACTTATGCATGTATGTATCCGATACAAACCCATCTAGTCAAGGAAAGTCGATGGTGCCCTAATTTTATAGACCCACCATCAATTTACAAGACATGGGATGGTGCAGGGTTTAGTTGGGAGGGCATATGTTTTAACTTAACATTATGTGAGGGATCGCTATACTTCTACCATTCAAGCATGCATAGAAGTAAAACAATAGGAATAGCATTCACACAGTTGTGACTCAGTATGGCCCATTTTCTCATGGTGATCTCCATCGCCATAGAATCTGTCCACCATGATGATCTCCATCTCCATGGTTCATGTGTGCCATCCTTCCAAGTGATGTGTCCTCCAAGTACTAATATAAGCTATTACTCATAACAGCTAGTAATCAAATACAAGGATACAAGGAATCATCACAAGTCGGCACGCAGGCCGTTAATACAATACTTTGACAACACAATGGCTCCAGCCGTGTTGCGAACCTACGACACGCAGGTCATGAAAATATTACAAACATGCATCACATACACATTAGGCCATACTGGTCACATACATCCTGCAAAACAAGTTATGCATAGATTCGCAATCTACGGATAAGGGGTCGAGGGTTTCCCCCTCAGGTTCGAAGGGGCAGCGTCCGGACATTCGTAAAAAAACAGAGATCCAATCTATGCAATTTTTACTTAGGATTTTGATCGGCAAATCATATTTACCCCAAATCGACTATTGTTCGATTCGACCAATTTGCATTGATCTTCGCGTGCGCAACCGGTTTTACGTGTCACTGTTTACCCGATGGTGATACCGACCGGTAGGGTATGTTGTGTACGACCTTAGCAGCACAATCACGAATATCGATTATTAATCTAGGTTCCGATTCGACCAATCATATTGATCTTCGCATTCCGCAATCGGTTTTACGTGTCACTGTCTACCCCGATGGTGATACCGACCGGTAGGGGTATGTTGTGGCACGACCTTAGCAGAATGATCACGGAAACCAGATCTATCCATTACCAGAACTATACAATCGATCACATCGATCATAACGACTTACATATCGCCATATGCAAATCACCCGAACCTATAACATGACAGCAATGGCTCTGATACCACTGTAGGACTACGGGTAGGCTACGCTAGCGCAAATTAATAAAAATTATGCCCGTAAACCAAGATCACTGCAGTTATAGATCACGGAATTACCACTAGACGCCGCAGTGCGGAATTGATGCAGCACGTCGGGCGGAGTAGTCGTACTACGTCGATGCAGCACGTCGGGGCAGAGTAGTCGTACTACTTCCTCGTCCTCGTCGCGGCGTCCAACGTACAACTCCTCTCTTGCGGTTCGTCCAAACGCTACAGATGCAGCGCCGCCAAAAGGTATCCACACGTACGGGAGGAAGCGGCGCACGCCGATTACTAGATCCGCGCGAGCGCCAGGGCGTGGGAGGGGTGGCGGCCAGGGTTTGAGGAGGTCACGAAAATCTCCCAACCCTGTGCGCCCTTGCCCTCCTTTTATAGACGTCCTTATAATGGGCTTCAGCGAATGGAGGCCCATTAGGACTCAATACCCAGTCCAACCCGGATCCAATCCGAATTAGGCTTCAGCCCTTAAGTGTGTGACCCTATGGGTTCACGTATGTTTAGACATGACACGAGTTTACCTACTCGGTCAATAGTTGGTAGCGGCCTCTAGCAAGACGTGCCAACTCCTAAACATACATAAAGATCATATCGAACGAACCATCACAACTTTATGTACATGCCAATCCCTTTGCCTCACGATATTTGGTCGAGCTCCAAGCTGACCACTCTTTCTCGATCCTGTGATCCGGAATCCCTTACTAGGTTAACTCTTAACCTTAAGTAGCATGGCCATGCATTTCTGGATCTGATCACTCGAGGGGCCCAGAGATATCTCTCTCAGGTAGAGAGGGGCAAATCCCATCTCGACTGACCATGCCTCGCATCATGCTTCATGACAAACCCGAAAGCTACCTTTATAACTACCCGATTCACGGAGCAGCGTTTGATAGCCCCTAAGTAGGTCGATTCACATCTCAAATACATGCGACAATCTCAGGTCTAAGGACAAGGCGTACACATTGTGTAGAGAGAGAACCATAAGTATAATTGTTATGTCTCATGTTGGGTCGGTCCAACCCCATGTTCTAAACATGTGTCCACATTATTGGTTTGACATCTCCATGTCTATGACCTGTGAAACATGGTCATCAACCGATACATGTGCTAATCCATTATTCACATGTGTCCACACATGAACTTCGACTAGGGACAACTTTAGAATAACCATACAAGTAAAGAGTTTCACAAACAAGTCACATACTTGTTAATCAATACAAAGGCAATATTCAAGGAACATTTATTAAATCATGGATACAACGAAATATCATCATCTCTATGATTGCCTCTAGGGCATATTTCCAACAGTCTCCCACTTGCACTAGAGTCAATCTAGAAGATATCTAATACCCATAGCTCTTGTGTGCGCCTCATGCTTAGGCTGTGGGAGAGGCTTCACAAAGGATCTGAAATATTCAAATCTGTATGTATTTTGCATATCTTTAAATCTCCTCGATTGAGGATCTCTCGAATGAGATGAAACCGCCGCAGTATGTGTTTGTGTCTTTTGGTGATTCCTTGGCTCCTTGGCTTGCGCAATGGCCCCACTGTTATCACAGTAAAGATCCAGAGGACTGCACGCACTAGGAACCACACCTAGTTCAGAAATGAACTTCCTTATCCAAACACCTTCCTTTGCTGCTTCAGAAGCCACAATGTACTCGGCCTCCGTTGTCCTTCATTGAAAAACTATTTTTCAGTGAGGTCTTAATACCCAAAATATATGCCGCTTCCCCTAAGTCCTTCATTGAAAAACTATTTTTCAGTGAGGTCTTAACAGACTCGAGCATAGGAATATCATTTCCAATCAGTAATATGTCATCTACATATAAGATTAGAAATACGAGCGAGCTCCCACTTGCCTTCTTGTAAACGCAAGATTCTTCTTCGTTTTTGATGAAGCCAAACCCTTTGACCACTTCATCAAAACGAATGTTCCAACTCCGAGATGCTTGCTTCAATCCATAAATGGATTTTTGAAGTTTGCATACTTTTCTAGCATTGATTGGATCGACAAAACCTCGGCTGTATCATATACACGTCCTCGGTTAAATTTCCATTAAGGAAAGCCGTTTTGACATCCATCTGCCATATCTCATAGTCGAAATATGCAGCAATAGCTAGAATGATCCGTATAGATTTAAGCATCGCTACAGGCGAGAAGGTCTCATCGTAGTCAACTCCTTGAACTTGCCGAAAACCTTTTGCGACAAGTCGAGCTTTATGGATATGAACATTTCCATCCATATCAATCTTCTTTTTATAGATCCATTTGCACTCTATGGTTTTAACACCATCAGTGGTCAACCAAGTTCCAAACTTGATTGTCTCCCATGGATGCTATCTCGGATCTCATGGCACTTTGCCATTTCTCAGAGTCTGGGTCCATCATTGCTTCCGCATAGGTCGTAGGCTCATCATTGTCTAATAATAACATATCTCGCGCATTGCGGAGCCTTTCCGACCTTCGTGGTGGTGGTGCTTCCTTTGCCATGGGTTCCTCAACTTGTTCTGCCACGTGGGCATCATTCGTCGAGTCTTCCCCGATTGGTTCATCTTGAACCTCTTCAAGCTGCACCGTTCTTCCACTTGTCTCCCTGTTGAGAAACTCTTTCTCTAGGAAAACACCACTTCGAGCGACAAACACTTTGCCCTCTAGTCGGTTGTAGAAGTAATATCCAAAGGTTTCCTTCGGATATCCCACGAAAATGCATTTATCCGACTTGGGTGTGAGCTTGTCCGACTGTAGTCGCTGACAAACGCCTCACATCCCCAAATCTTTAGAAAAGACAAACTGTGACTCTTCCCAGTCCATATCTCATATGGTGTCTTAACTACGGATTTAGACGGTACCCTATTAAGTGTGAAAGCTGCTGTTTCTAGAGCGTAACCCCAAAATGATAATGGTAGATCTGACTGGCTCATCATCGATCGAACCATGTCCAACAAGGTCCGATTCGCCGCTCGGATACCCGTTTCTTTGAGGCGTTCGGGCGGTGTTAGCTGTGGAACAATTCGCAACTCTTCGATGATTGCTAAATTCATGACTCAAATACTCGCCACCACGATCAGATCGCAGAGCTTTAATTTTCTTGGCACGTTGATTTTCAACCTCATTCTGGAACTCTTTGAACTTTTCAAAAGTTTCAGACTTATGCTTCATTAAGTAGACATAGCCATATCTACTAAAATCATCAGTGAAAGTTATGAAGTAATGAAATCCACCTCTAGCAGTCGTGCTCATTGGTCCACATACATCAGTATGTATGATTTCCAACAAGTCTGATGCCCTCTCAAAAGAACCTTTGAAAGGTGACTTGGTCATCTTACCAAGCAAACAAGCTTCACATGTCTCGTATGATTCAAAATCAAACGAAGTTAGAAGACCATCATCATGGAGCTTCTTCATGCGCTTTTCACTTATGTGACCCAAACGACAATGCCAAACATAGGTGGGATTCAAATCATTAGGTCGAAGTCTTTTAGCATTTATGTTAAAGATGGGCGCATCATCAAGATTTAAAATAAATAACCCATTCACAATGGCGCAAAAGCCAAAACATTTCATTTTAGAGATCAAACAACCATTGTCTTTACTTGCAAATGAATAACCATCTCTCATCAAACATGAGGGGATAAAATGTTTCGACTCATACTAGGAACATAATAACAATTATTCAATTCCATAATAAATCCTGAAGGAAGCTGAAGTTGCATGGTGCCGACGGTCAACGCAGCAACCCTTGCTTTATTTCCGACGAAAATCAACTTCACCTCTTGCGACTCCTCTACTTCTTATTAGCCCCTGCATCGAGTTGCAAATGTGAGCAACTGATCCGTATCAAATACCCAAGAGTTAATAGGAGAATCAGCAAGAAAATGTCTAAAACATTTATGACAAGTGTACCATGGGTGGAAGTCTTACTTCCAGCCTTCTTCTTGCATTCCTCGAATCCATGTACTTCTTGCAGTTTCTCTTCCAGTGGCAGTCTCTTTACAATAGAAGCATCTTGTCTCAGCTCAGGTCCAGTATTAGGCTTAGGCGTTGGTTTTGAGATCATATCTTTAACCTTGCCCTTATTCTTTGCCCATGACTGCTTACCCTTTTTCTTGAAGCTAGACTTGTTCTGCACAGCCATCACATGGCTAGGCCCTGCACACTTCTTAATGTCACTCTCTGCTGTTTTGAGCATCCCACAAAGCTCATTAAGGCCCTTTTCCACCCCATGCATATGGTAGTTCGAAATGAAATGTCCATAGCTAGGTGGTAGAGACGCCAAAATGAAATCAGTTGCCAACTCTTGGCTAATTGGAAAACCAAGTTTATCCAAAGTCTGATCAGTAACCAACCATTTTGATCACATGTGGGCCAACGGGTGCACCTTCTGTTAACTTGCATTCCGAAAAGCCTTAGAGACATTGAACCTTTCAGTCTGGCACGTGTGCGGAACATGTCCTTAAGCGCCATGATCATATCATACGCTTCCTGATCCTCAAACTGCTTTTGAAGGTCAGGTTCCATGCATGCAAGCATAAGACAGCTAATCTCAAGAGAGTCATCACATGCTTTCTTGTAGGCATTTTTAACAGCAGCAGCCGCATTGTCAGCAGGCTCTTCTGGGATTGGGGTGTCCAGAACGTTTTCCTTTTTATCTGCCCTGAGAACAATTCTCAGGTTACGGACCCAGTCCGAATAGTTTGTTCCATTTAATTTTTCTTTCTCAAGAATCGATCGCAAAGCAAAAGGGTGTGCGCGGTTGTTAGATGCCATTGATCTACAACAGAAAATGCAAAATACTAAGACAAATAAAACCATGATAGAGTAAACCGTATTAAACAAATTTAATAGAATGTACTCCCACTAAAATCAATATCCCTCTATTGATTCTTAGCGATTCAAGATCCGCAATTAACTAGTCTACTAGTGAGCTTTTGCATCACCGCTAGGAGACAAGGTAATTCGGTAAGTAACACCTTACTAATCATATCTCTATATGACTCTTGTTGTTGGGTGACATCTCTATGCCTCGGCGCCCAACCTTTATGCCCCAAGGCCCATAACCTTTATGATAACCTTGTTAAGTTCACCAACACTTATGCATGTATGTATCCGATACAAACCCATCTAGTCAAGGAAAGTCGATGGTGCCCTAATTTTATAGACCCACCATCAATTTACAACACATGGGATGGTGCAGGGTTTAGTTGGGAGGGCATATGTTTTAACTTAACATTATGTGAGGGATCGCTATACTTCTACCATTCAAGCATGCATAGAAGTAAAACAATAGGAATAGCATTCACACAGTTGTGACTCAGTATGGCCCATTTTCTCATGGTGATCTCCATCGCCATAGAATCTGTCCACCATGATGATCTCCATCTCCATGGTTCATGTGTGCCATCCTTCCAAGTGATGTGTCCTCCAAGTACTAATATAAGCTATTACTCATAACAGCTAGTAATCAAATACAAGGATACAAGGAATCATCACAAGTCGGCACGCAGGCCGTTAATACAATACTTTGACAACACAATGGCTCCAGCCATGTTGCCGAACCCACGACACGCAGGTCATGAAAATATTACAAACATGCATCACATACACATTAGGCCATACTGGTCACATACATCCTGCAAAAACAAGTTATGCATAGATTCGCAATCTACGGATAAGGGGTCGAGGGGTTTCCCCATCAAGTTCGAAGGGCAGCGTCCGGACATTCGTAAAAAAGCAGATCCAATCTATGCAATTTTTACTTAGGATTTTGATCGGCAAATCATATTTACCCCAAATCGACTATTGTTCCGATTCGACCAATTTGCATTGATCTTCGCGTGCAAACCGGTTTCGTGTCATCTGTTTACCCGATGGTGATACCGACCGGTAGGGTATGTTGTGGCACGACCTTAGCAGCACAATCACGGAATATCGATTATTAATCTAGGTTCCGATTCGACCAATCATATTGATCTTCGCATTCCGCAATCGGTTTCGTGTCACTGTCTACCCGATGGTGATACCGACGGTAGGGGTATGTTGTGGCACGACCTTAGCGAGAATGATCACGAAACCAGATCTATCCATTACCGAACTATACAATCGATCACATCGATCATAACGACTTACATATCGCCATATGCAAATCACCGAACCTATAACATGACAGCAATGGCTCGATACCATCGTAGGACTACGGGTAGGCTACGCTAGCGCAAATTAATAAAAAATATGCCCGTAAACCAAGATCACTGCAGTTATAGATCACGGAATTACCACTAGGCGCGCAGTGCGGAATTGATGCAGCACGTCGGGCGGAGTAGTCGTACTACGTCGATGCAGCACGTCGGGCGAGTAGTCGTACTACTTCCTCGTCCTCGTCGCGGCGTCCAACGTACAACTCCTCTCTTGCGGTTCGTCCAAGCGCTACAGATGCAGCGCCGCCAAAGGTATCCACACGCACGGGGAGGAAGCGACGCGCCGGATTACTAGATCCGCGCGGCGCCAGGGCGTGGGAGGGTGGCGGCCAGGGTTTGAGGAGGTCACGAAAATCTCCCAACCTGTGCGCCTTGCCCTCCTTTATAGGCGTCCTTATAATGGGCTTCAGCGAATGGAGGCCCATTAGGACTCAATACCCAGTCCAACCCGGATCCAATCCGAATTAGGCTTCAGCCCTTAAGTGTGTGACCCTATGGGTTCACGTATGTTTAGACATGACACGAGTTTACCTACTCGGTCAATAGTTGGTAGCGGCCTCTAGCAAGACGTGCCAACTCCTAAACATACATAAAGATCATATCGAGCGAACCATCACAACTTTATGTACATGCCAATCCCTTTGCCTCACGATATTTGGTGAGCTCCAAGCTGACCACTCTTTCTCGATCCTGTGATCTGGAATCCCTTACTAGGTTAACTCTTAACCTTAAGTAGCATGGCCATGCATTTCTGGATCCGATCACTCGAGGGGCCCAGAGATATCTCTCTCAGGTAGAGAGGGGCAAATCCCATCTCGACTGACCATGCCTCGCAGCATGCTTCATGACAAACCCGAAAGCTACCTTTATAACTA
Organism: Dendrocalamus sinicus; assembly: GCA_036346575.1. Lineage (NCBI taxonomy): Eukaryota > Viridiplantae > Streptophyta > Magnoliopsida > Poales > Poaceae > Dendrocalamus > Dendrocalamus sinicus. The sequence goes on along the minus strand of JAYEVI010000194.1, from coordinate 91,732 downwards.
CCCAGTTACGGAGCAGCGTTTGATAGCCCCTAAGTAGGTCGATTCACATCTCAAATACATGCGACAATCTCAGGTCTAAGGACAAGGCGTACACATTGTGTAGAGAGAGAACCATAAGTATAATTGTTATGTCTCATGTTGGGTCGGTCCAACCCCATGTTCTAAACATGTGTCCACATTATTGGTTTGACATCTCCATGTCTATGACCTGTGAAACATGGTCATCAACCGATACATGTGCTAATCCATTATTCACATGTGTCCACACATGAACTTCGACTAGGGACAACTTTAGAATAACCATACAAGTAAAGAGTTTCACAAACAAGTCACATACTTGTTAATCAATACAAAGGCAATATTCAAGGAACATTTATTAAATCATGGATACAACGAAATATCATCATCTCTATGATTGCCTCTAGGGCATATTTCCAACAGTCTCCCACTTGCACTAGAGTCAATCTAGAAGATATCTAATACCCATAGCTCTTGTGTGCGCCTCATGCTTAGGCTGTGGGAGAGGCTTCATCAAAGGATCTGAAATATTCAAATCCGTATGTATTTTGCATATCTTTAAATCTCCTCGATTGAGGATCTCTCGAATGAGATGAAACCGCCGCAGTATGTGTTTGTTCTTTTGGTGATTCCTTGGCTCCTTGGCTTGCGCAATGGCCCCACTGTTATCACAGTAAAGATCCGAGAGGACTGCACGCACTAGGAACCACACCTAGTTCAGAAATGAACTTCCTTATCCAAACACCTTCCTTTGCTGCTTGAAGCCACAATGTACTCGGCCTCCGTTGTCCTTCATTGAAAAACTATTTTTCAGTGAGGTCTTAATACCCAAAATATATGCCGCTTCCCTAAGTCCTTCATTGAAAACTATTTTTCAGTGAGGTCTTAACAGAACTTCGAGCATAGGAATATCATTTCCAATCAGTAATATGTCATCTACATATAAGATTAGAAATACGAGCGAGCTCCCACTTGCCTTCTTGTAAACGCAAGATTCTTCTTCGTTTTTGATGAAGCCAAACCCTTTGACCACTTCATCAAAACGAATGTTCCAACTCCGAGATGCTTGCTTCAATCCATAAATGGATTTTTGAAGTTTGCATACTTTTCTAGCATTGATTGGATCGACAAAACCTCGGGCTGTATCATATACACGTCCTCGGTTAAATTTCCATTAAGGAAAGCCGTTTTGACATCCATCTGCCATATCTCATAGTCGAAATATGCAGCAATAGCTAGAATGATCCGTATAGATTTAAGCATCGCTACAGGCGAGAAGGTCTCATCGTAGTCAACTCCTTGAACTTGCCGAAAACCTTTTGCGACAAGTCGAGCTTTATGGATATGAACATTTCCATCCATATCAATCTTCTTTTTATAGATCCATTTGCACTCTATGGTTTTAACACCATCGGCGGGTCAACCAAGTTCCAAACTTGATTGTCTCCCATGGATGCTATCTCGGATCTCATGGCACTTTGCCATTTCTCGAGTCTGGTCCATCATTGCTTCCGCATAGGTCGTAGGCTCATCATTGTCTAATAATAACATATCTCGCGCATTGCGAGCCTTCCGACCTTCGTGGTGGTGGTGCTTCCTTTGCCATGGGTTCCTCAACTTGTTCGCCACGTGGGCATCATTCGTCGAGTCTTCCCGATTGGTTCATCTTGAACCTCTTCAAGCTGCACCGTTCTTCCACTTGTCTCCTGTTGAGAAACTCTTTCTCTAGGAAAACACTACTACAAAACATGGATACTGTAATACATTCCTGTATCACATTCGTCAATGTGTTACAAAGAAATTTCATAGTAACATAAAACAATGTGTTACAGACAATGGTTGTAACACAAAGCACTTGTTTTATAAAAATGTGTTACTGAGAACAATTATAGTATCACAAAATTAATGTTACAAGTAAAATGTTACAAAGATTGTACTATGTTGTAACACATAAATGGAACATGTAAAATGTGTGCCAAATATATACCCTATAGTAACACAAAACAATGTTACAACTAAAGTGTTACGAAGAAACATATATATGTGACCTTCCAATTCATGGTCTGCAAGTACGTCGCAGTCGGTGTCGTCTTGGTTGCTAGGGGATCAATTCAAGCCCACGCCGTTAACTTTCGTGATGGATTATTAGCACTGAACGCAGACAGGCATCAGTCAGAAGTGTAGGAGCAGGACCAGTACGCCTGTAGTCAGCGACAACTCCTAGGTAATTTAATCTTTTCCTTCAATTTGAATCCTTTTTTTCTAATTTGAATTATTTTTTTCGAGGACATTGAAGAATTCTACTGTCCATATCATTATATGAACTATAATTATCCTTCATATGATCCTTATAAAAAAACTATCTTTCGTATGCTAGAGGATTTAACTTAGCTTCAGAAGTGCTATGGATTGATAATTATAAAAGAACATGTACGATTCTTAATCTTTCTCATTACTATGTACGTAAGATATGTATGTAGAATTGACAATTATTATAATCCTATTTATCAAGGAAAATGCCTCATTTTATAGTTTGGTATAGGGCACTAAATTTTGCTAAGCACGGCCTCGCTATCCGATAAACAATGACAAGTAGAATTTTTCGTACTAAACTAGGATAAAAAAGCCACAACCAACATTTCACCAGATCAATAAAGCTAGCGCAATGGGGAGGATGTACACTTGGGTCGACTGAAAACTCAATCAATAGTTAGACCAGATTGAGGAGAGCTAGCCCTTCTTCCTATAGTTGAGGATGCGGATAAAACAACCTAAAAAAAGCATGTTGTGTGCATGTAATGATCACTTTTTTCGCGATGCTTTCCATGAACAAGAGGCTCCTTTCGCACGTGTGTGTGCATGTTGTTGCAGTCAAGTTGTCAGTCATCACGGACACACAATTCCGTTAGGTATTTTTCTAGCTACACCACCATGGCTTCGGACAAATGGTAGCTACTAATTAAGTAGTAGCCTTTTTAATGGAAGTAATTAGTTTGTATGTCATCTAAGGCTAGCCTCAGCTTCACATCTCTATACCATGTCTCTTATTGCGTAACTAATTAAGTGCTAATTCACGTTGATTAGTACGTGTTAGATTTGTGTAGGTATGCATACTTGTAAAGTATTATGCTTTTTATACAATCATTTTTATCTTCATGCAAGGATGAATCGAGTTCAATTGACCGAGTAGATCGTTTGTTCAATGTTAATTGCCGTGCATAACGGTCAAGTTAATTGTACTGAAATAGATAGATTGGAATGAATCAAATTAGTTAAAGTATGGAATTAGTACTACCGAGCAAAATTCCTTAAGGAAGCAATTACCACCTGCATGCGTTCACAATGTTGTTGAATTAAGTGTGCAATCATGCAATCGAGGTGCACACATCAAACCGAGCCACATGATCATCCACTTATTCTACAAATATTTTGGCTTGTTCAGTTGACCACTGCAAGATCGATATGTGGAACAAAACGTATGTTTACTCAGCCTAGATATTTGCAATGACCAAGGCGGTCAGGCCCCTACCATGCTCCTATACTATGTTGAGTCCACCTTTGGGTTATCATCAGTTTTGCTTAACTTCAATCTTGGCTCTGTAATATATATTTGCATGTAGGCCACTGACTAGCACAATCGCAGCAGCACCATCACTGCACATTGGAAGATATGCCATTAAAGTTACACATCAAGTAAATATTACATAGCATAATTTAGCTTAATCGTAGAAAGCTCAAAGTTTGAACTTTGAAATAATCTTAGCTCAATACACTCTAGAATTAACAAGAACAGATCCTTGATTTTTACTAGTACATATCACTTAGTTTGGTTGCATAGCACATACAGAAGGTAGTCTGATCATGTACAAATAAAGCTACAATGCTATGGCAAGCAGTATCATAAAAACCAAAAGAAATAATTCAGGTTAGAAGTATTCAATAGAGAAACTTCAATCACCGAGCTCAATATCTATTTGCTTAAATGCACACACTTCATTCTAGAATATGATGCCATACTGGACTGTGGTTGCATGTTATCTATTTTGCAAGATTTTTAGTTATATGAAACTATTTATAAAGATAGCATACAACTAGGCAAGGTAACAAAATAGTCAGCCCAAGTTACCTACGCATTCTTTTCAATAGTCGCCACAAGTTTCCTCAGCTTTACCAGAACAAACTGTGCATATACATCACCATAGAAAAAGAAAACATGCTGAATCCAAAGGAAAAACATTCAACATGCTTTCTAACAGTACACAATTTTTATCAATAACAGTCAAAATCAAATCATGTCTATTGCACGTCAGTAGCTTGGACAAAATCCCCATTTCAGTAGAAGTAATCTACATATTCAATAGGGTTGTGGAATTACCTTTGCAAGACTCTCATCCATGTCAACAACAACCGGTGGTCTCCTCTACCGAAGAAATTTAAACCTGTAAAACAAGAAATGCTTAGGATTTTTTTCCTGTATGCAAATTCAAGAAAACCCTTTGTCCCATCCGCATAGTCATCACCTCGTTCAGGAAAACAATATCTTCTTAATAGCTTTTAAATACATCGATTAAGTATGTTAAAATAGCAAATAATGAAATTGCTCTAATTAAAATTCCAAACAACTTTAAATAGTAATGTGAATTGTAAGTGTGACTCCAACAGACTAATAAGTAATAAAACATTATGCAATGGAAAAAATCATCAACTAATTTCCCTTGCTGATCACAGAGGAAAAAGGTGAAGAGCACATCTAAACAGAAAGCGCCATGTGTAATAGGCCAAGCCTCAAACAATTTCAACACTCGAGGAAGACATACTGCAGAAGTAACAGCTAATTTGATAGGCATGGACCATGCAAGAAATAAACAAAAGCATTTATCCAAGAAACAATAGACATTTATCTTGAAGAAATGAAGGACCATGTGATAGATTTAGCTGCAGCGAAACATCAGATTACCAGAATTGAGCACTGTTGATTAATGCAGCCAACGTAAGTAAAATTTGCCAATGAAACCTAAGAAACAGGAAGAAAAAATATGCACAGTGGTTAATGTATGCATACAAAATAGTGAAAGAGGAAAAACATTTAAGCAGATAAAATGAAAGGGGACTTTGACACATCTACAAGACCATCTGTTTCTGCAGTTATTAGTTTAGTGCCTAATTTTTCCATTTTAAGAGGTACAGAAACATGAAACTATTGTTTTTACTCTACCTAATTCTAAAATAGAGGTAGATGTTAACTGCTGACAATATGCAAATCAGTACATTATAATATTTTGCACTAGTTACCTGATCCTTAAGTTGGGCAACCAAAACTGGATCTTGATTGACACTGAAATGGTCGCATTGTTGATCTACAAACAACAATAATCACACGAATCAATGAATAGTATGCGGATTTAATCCATATAGATGCAAAAAAACATACTAGGGTTTCGACATGTGTTTAATTACTTACCAGTATATAGTCCCATGAGTACCACTCCTAACCTTTTCTTTTCGGAAGCAGAAAATATCAAGTTGGACTGGCGCAGCGAAGGGCACTGGGATAGGCCGGTGGGAGGAGCAACAGGGTGGCTGAGAGGCAAACTAGGGGCAGAGCAGCAAGGCCGGGTTGGTGGGAGGTGAACCAGGCAGAGCAGCAGGCCGAGCAGTTGGGAGGAGCAGAGGGGCGATGGAGGTGCACCAGGTGGCTGGGATTGGCTCTGGGAAGAAGAACAGGCGAAGGGCACTGCGAAAGAAGAATAGGTGAGAAAGGAAGACCAGATTGGTTTGGTTTATTTCAACAAATCACATGGTTAGTTAAGGACTAAAGTATAGTTCGCTAAAATATTGCCTTCCCGCTTCTTTCCTAGAACAGTTCACGCTAAAATAATTGCCTTCCGCCTCTTTTTGAACCATTCCGTTTATTATTCATGTTCAGTACAAATTACATACTATTAAAACAAGCATTTTTTCTCTGAATTAGTTGAAAATTTCATATAGGGAATCCACTTATAGCACTAATATGCTATAAAAATTCACCGCTCAAATTCATTACATGGATGTTTGAAAGATTATAGAAGTTGGGACATGCTCTTTTTGTGTATGCCGTTCAGCATATTCAAATAAGCATTTGTATTATGAATGACGTGAAAATTTAATATAACACTCACAGTTGCCTAGGCAATATGCCAGAAAAATTCGTCGCTAGAATTTGTTACGTAGCCTACAGGAAACTCTATAAGTTGGGACATGTTTTTTTGCGCATGTCGTTTAGCTTTATCAGGCTATTCAAACGAGTATTTTGTACTTTGAAGGACATGAAAATTTAACATAACACTAATAGTTGCCCAGCTAACATGTCATAAAATTTTGCCACTGGAATATGTTATGTGACCTATAGGAAAATTTCTGCAAGTCGGGGCATGCTCTTTTGCATATGTCGTTTAGCTCTATCAGGCTATTTAAGTGAGCATTTATACTCTAAATGATGTGAAAATTTAACATGACACTCGCGGTTGCCCCGCTAACATGCCATAAAATTTTGCCGCTGAAATTTGTTATGTGGCCTGCAAAAAAAACTTAGCAAGTCGGAACATGCTCTTTTGCGTATGCCGTTTGACTCTATCAGGGCATTCAGGTGAGCATTTGTGTTCTGAATGATGTGAAAATTTAACATAACACTCAAAGTTGCCCCCACTAACATGCCATAAAAATTCACCATCTGAATTTGTTATGTGGCCTACATGAAAAACTCTGCAAGTCAGGACACGCTTTTTTGTGTACACCGTTTAACTCTATCAGGCTATTCAGGCGAGCATTGTATTCCAAATTATGTGAAAATTTAACATAACATTTACAGTTGCCCCTACTAACATACCATAAAAATTAGCCACTAGAATTTGTTATGTGGCTTGCAGAAAAAAGTTTGCAAGTCGGAACAAACTCTTTTGCGTACGTCATTTGGCTCTATCAAGCTATTCAAGTGAGCATTTGTTATGCGGCCTGTAGATTTCATGAGAGCCAATTTTTACAGTGTTTCGTTTCAAGAAAAAAAGGAGTGTATACTTCAACTTTCAATTATATTATGACAGATGCTTCTATACATAACTATTTCAAAATTGTAGAAATATTAAAGTATGAACAAAGTGTAGATGGTGATTACTTACCCCTTCCCTTGCCTTAAGAGTTGTGCATATTGTATTGAGGGTTGATGCATAGAAGCACAACTCATATTATGTATCTATTACTGTGTATCTTATTAATGCAAAGAAAAAGAAGCCATCATATTCACTCTAGACTACTACAAATTATCACGTTAATTAGAGGAAAACTAAAAGAGAAAAATCAACACCGCTTATTTTGACGAGTTCATATTATAAATTATAATGGTGTAAATCAATTAGATGTATACAGGAACTATTATAGTTTTATTAATAGATACAATCATACATCTGTTCATATTTGGCAATAGAGTAGTATTTGTTTTCCAACTTTAATGCTTATGATTGAAGACGTAGTTGTATGATTGTATCCATTAGTACAACTATAATAGTTTTGTATACATCCAATTGATTTACACTATTATAATATAAACCCACCAAATGCTCTCATGAAATCTGTAGGCTACAAAACAAATGCTCACTTGAATAGCCTAATAGAGCAAAACGATGTACGCAAAAGAGTGTGTCCCAACTTGTAGAGTTTTTCCTGCAGGCCACATAACAAATTCCAGCGTCGAATTTTTATACTATGTTAACGGAAAACTATGAGTGTTATGTTAAATTTTCACATCATTCGAGTACAAATGCTCGCTTCAATATGCTGATAGAGCCGAACGGTGTAAGCAAAGAGCGTGTCCTGACTTGCAAAGTTTTTCCGGCAGGCCACATAACAAATTCCAGCGGTGAATGTTTATGGCATATTAGCGGGCAACTATGAATATAATGTTAAATTTTCACATCATTCAAAGTACAAATACTTACTTCAATAGCCTGATAGAGCCAAACGACATATGCAAAAGAGCATGTCCTGACTTGTGTAGAGCTTTTCCTGCGAGTCACATAACAAATTCCAGTGATAAATTTTTATAGCATGTTAGTAGAGTAATTGTGAGTGTTATGTTAAATTTTCATATTATTCGGAGTACAAATGCTCAATTTTGGAATGATTTATGAAACCAGTGAGAAGGCATTTTTTTAGCGCAAACTGTACTTAAAAATAGAGTCATTAACTAACCACTAACCGCGTTATTCGTGTGTAACAAACCAAACCAATCTGGTTTTCCATTCCTCCCTTGTACTTCTCCATAGGCGTCGTTCTCCTATGGTCTTCTTCCCTAGGCGCCAAGCCCATCCACGCCTCACAACCAAAACCCCATTCCCATGTATACCAAGATCATTGCTCACGGCATGGCAAGAATCCTCCACAATTTACCATCTCCTGTAAGATTCCGTGCAAACTCGAGGTGTCTCGCCGCCACACACCGTCGATCGCCTCCACGCCCGGCGTCTCCGCTCTCCCGCTGCCTCGGCTCACCTCCACGCCCGCCGCCTCCGCCCACCTTCTCGCAATCATATATGTAATTGATTCTTCTTGCCTCTACCTTCTTGCTACATTTTGCTGATACTATAGTCATTTTTCGAATTCTGATTTCTGCTTCTCAAGGAGCCTGCATGACCAGCCGTTTAAGGGAATACATGCCATCTGCAGCCAACCGTTGACGACCATTCTCCATTGTACAGTTGTAGCCTCTTTCAGCATGTCTGGACCATTAACAAGATAAACATTCCAGGTACATTATGTCTTACTTTAGCCATTATGTAAAGTTTTTGTCCAAGATTCTCTATAAAACACATTATTCTTAAATTGGAGGAACCTTCTTCGCGAAGGTAAAAGAGCATCTCCTTTTCATTTGCTAGATGCCTTACGGAAGACGTGTGGTTTGGTGTAGGCGCATTAGCGATTTTTCAGAGATATATATTCCTGCTTTATAGAATTGTAATACCTGTTATTATCGCAATGCTGATTTTTTCCATCAAATTAGGGGTAGGAAAGTGGCAGGATGCAGCGAAACAAAAGAACTTGGTTGTTTAGCTTAATCAGGACATGATATTTTAGGGAAACATGGAAACACACACTGCCCTTCCTGGTAGAGAAATCAATCAGGCAATGATATTTTAGAGAAACATGGAAACACACACTGCCCTTCCTGGTAGAGAAATCTGCTGTTCTCAGAGAACAATATCTTTGATTCCATTGTGCACTGCACAGTGAGTGGTTTTATCATGTTGGTTGCTGGTTCTCTCTTCGTCATATGTCAAGGTAGGTTATGGTCCCTGCAATTGATCTGACCGCAAACAATATTCTTGCTCCTCGGCATGAAACTAATGACAATTAAGGAAGGTTCTAGCTGCCTTCGCTTAACTAAATCTGTTTTCTCTGGTATATTCAACTAAACCAACAGATCATAAAGTATTTTTCTAGAGGGTACATGCATCCATTTTTCTGGTGCCAAAGATTGCTGATTTTGGTCTATCAAGACTGTTCGGTGAAGCACAAACCGAACTTGCACACAAAATATCATGGGAACAATGTAAGTCAAAACAGATTGGGAGTTTATATTGCTTTATTTCTCTCTCATAAAATAAATTTATTTGCATTACTCCTGTAACGTTCGAAATTTTTATGTTAATACTATTCAGAGGATACATGGCTCCAGAATATTTGTACAGAGGTGAAATCTCTGCCCAATCAGATATATACAGTTTAGGTCTTCTAATTATCGAGATCGCAACAGAGAGAAAACTGCCCCAACAGACATGACATGACTGCTAAGAACTTCGTTGAGAATGTAAGAAGTAATGGACGATTTGAACATTGATGATATTTTTAGAAGAATCCCTTTATGTTTAGTTGTATACTATCATTTAATTTCATATTTCAATTCCATAGGTACGTCAAAATTGGACGAATATGTCGCACATATCGTCTAAGTACCCATCATTAGACAAAGATTGCCTCTACCAGGTAAAGAGATGCATTGAATTTGGGCTAAATTGTGTGGAGACTAATTAGAGGGAAAGGCCTTCTATAAGGGAAATATTTAATAGGATCGGCTGAAGAGGTGCAGGCTCATTGGTAGACAAGGTATGAACGCCGCAACACAAGTCCTACCCATTTGGTTGATTTGGTTTTACATTAGGAGCTGGCACTCACACTTGTGTTTCTTACTACCTAACCATGTGCCCTTGATAAGCCGTTCCTCTGTCCAGAGAGGACCAAGTTAGTTAAGATAATTTACATAGGTGATTTTACATGATATGGCTAAAGGTTGAACAGCACACCCTACAAACTCCAATTAATTTTAGTGTTTACTATTTGCAGTTGGCCCAGCTGCTATCTTCTAATGTAATATTAATCCTGCAGTAGAATGTTGTGCAGCTTTATGTGATAAAAATATTTGGTTATACAATATATGAGACGTGAATCTTAATGAATCTGATTGTTCGTTTTATTTTTTTTTACAAATTTTATCTTGTTTTGTATTTTATCGTAGCGTTAGCACGGGCACACTACTAGTATATAAAAGGATTCCTAAGTATATTACCACAACTTTCGCTCTTGTGATTGATCTTGTTTTTGAGTCGATGACATAAATCTCCTCAAAATCAAGGAAAAAATCTGGGTCATTAAACCGCCTATTTCTGTAGTGTTTGGTTTAGAAAACCTACAACATAAACAAATATGAAACATATAATTTGATGAATGAAACCATGAAGCCAGCAGAAAACGTGTTTAATCTATCATATCATGGAGAAGCAAGCTAGCATGATTGGGCGCAATAAACAAAGTATGCATGCCTGGTCGGAAGAACTGTTGACCTATACTATATACACAAAAATAAGCATAAAACAGGAACAAATGTTATGCAATAATGACAGTCAAGTGTCATATTGCCGGGTGAAAATTATGTTAACATTAGACCAATAGAAGGCCACTAATTAAAGTTAAGCAAAGCTAGGCAGATGCGAAAATCTAAGTAATCTTACTTCTTAACTTATTTCCTATTTAAGTGTGTACAAATATTTGGACTGCAAGGACATCAAACAATGCATCGTGCATCCCATAAGGTGAGCTGTAAATTCAAATAATTGCTGCATGAAGCAATTAAACCTGCCAAGCAGAATGATTTTTGAGGAATTCCACTAAGCTAATTCAGATGAATAGCAACTTACATATGGATAATAAGATATTATTTTAACCTCACAACTACCATCAGCAAGGGCATTTTCTCACCAAGAACTACAACATATTCCCATTATGAAATGTATGTCAAAACTTCGGGAAGAACTTTACATTCTTTATTATTGGTACCATTCAAGTCACATTCACCCAGTTCATATTGGTTTATGACAGAAATAAGTATAATGAAGTGGTAGAACAAACTAGCAGCAGAAAAGACAACAAACACTCTCACTCACACATACCTTCATAATCCCCTCAGTCTTGTATAGGGATCATGCAAATGCTCAACTGGTGGCTCACTTACATGGTAGCGACCAAAGTTTTTCTTTGTGCACCATATGTACTAATTTCAATAATAAAAGCAAAAATTATACCTCAAGGCTAGTTTACATATAGCTAAAATAAGAAATAGCAAAGACATCGGCACCTTCTGTGGCATTGGAGCAAGAACCCTCGGAATGGAGTAGATGTCGGTGTCGGAAGGTGTGACATACAACTGTTGCACAAAATGCCATATTCAGCAGAATGTGCACCGCACAATTAAGTTGAAACAATCCAAAAGATACAGTTTTGTGTCAATTTGGATAGCACTGTCATGCACATGTTTGATGAAATGTCACAGTGACCAAAAGCGTGATAGCACTTCGCATGATCGTGACCTCCATAAGCTAATTTATTGGAAAATAATTGCAATCTCAGTGTTAGGCTAATATATATAGAGAGATGGATCAGGATTAGCGATGATACTTACAAATTGCTCCGTAATTTAGTGCTAATTGTTGAACAATTATTGTGACCTAAATGGTTGAGATATATGAAATATCAAGTATTAAAGATCAACTTTCTTTGTTTTTTTAATAAAAAAGATCAACTTTCCTGATTCGACAAACTATTGAGGAATTGTACCAATCTAAATGTTTTGTACCAGCGTTGTCCAAATGATGTCGATGAAGAACAATGGATTGCCTTAGTAAAATATTGGAAGTCAAAAGAAGGAAAGGTAGGAAAAGAGTACCATTATTTATGCTATTTAGCATTTTTTACGCTAATTATTTATTATATCCTCAATTTTTATGTATATATTGGTTAATTCTTTTGTTAATTTACTTTCTTGTAGGCCCTTAGTGAGAAGAACAAATTAAGTCGTGAAATGAAGAAGACAACACATACAGCTGGTACAAAGAGTTATGCTCGTTGGTCTGAAGACTTGGTGAGTCATCTTACATTGTTTAAAAAATTTATGTATGTTTTCCTTTCCTTTTCTTTTATTGATATTGTTTTCAGAGACAAGCTGACCCTGAAAAAAAGCGGCCACATAGAGCAAAGGTTTACTTAGCAACTCACAGAAAAAAGGGAAATGGGACAAATGAGACTATGGTATGATACATACACATGAGATTTTGGCAAATTTGAAGCCTTTTAGTTTGTTTAATGTATGAATGTCTTAAATATAGGTTCAGTTGGAAAATCTCCTGGACACACAACCAGAATTAGCACAAAATAGCGAGGGAAGAGTTGCATGGGAAGGTGATGCATTACATCAAGTATTGGGAGAAGAGAAAGCTGGACAAGTACATGGCATGGGATTGCTTCCAATTCCGAAACAAGTCTATGGTCTAACAACACGTCATTTCAAGGACATTGATGTAGTTACACTAGATGGATCATCATCTGATGTAGAGACTCACATGTTGGAGGAAATAAGGCGACTCAAGGAGCATTCTAAAATGCAAGACAAAGTGATTGAAAAATTAAAAAGCAATCAGATGCACCATGAGAATGAGGAGCCAACAATGGTAGCAATGTCTATTTTAATTTGTAACTATATTATATTGAAATGTTACTCAACCTCTTTATCTTTTCTAGGTGAATTGCACAGCAAGTGATCATGGTAATTCTCAAAAACAAGGAATGCATTTTAACAGAAAGGTATTTCCTTTATTTTCATGTTTTCATCTAATTTAGTATCTCTTGACTTTAATATTGTTTGAAATTTTCAGAGAGTTCAATGTGTTGCACCAAATCAGAAGGAGGTATTGCTTAAGCAGACGAACGAATTGGTAAAATGTCTTGCTTGTGAAATTAGTACTTCTTTACCTACAAAGTTTTTTTAATAACTAATGCTATCCCCCTTTCTGATCTTTACTGGGATAAAGAAAGATGTGAATCTGAATATAGTGATGATGATAATCTATATTTGTCTAGTGAAAAGGTTATCAATTGGTCTCTGTCTTTATGAATAATAATATACTCTTCATTCATTATACGTCAATATTATTGCCCGGTGATTATGATTTAATGATTTTCTGTTGGAACTAGTGCCAAGGTCATGCAGATGACAAGGAAATATCAATTGAGGAAGCGTACATCATCCCCACATGGCTCGCTATAGATTCTAGACAAATAGAGGTACACCTTTTCAATGAACCATTGAATAAGATATATTTTACTTGCAATGTCAAATTTATTCAAGATAAGTATTACATAACTTTGTAAAATGTATAAATACAATTATCTTTCTCTTCATTTCAGTTTGATTCTTGTCCAAGGATTTCAGCGAAGGTAGAATAACAAAGAAACAAATGATATATAAGAATCAAATGTTTCCATTTATTATAGTAATATTTGTGCCATATATTATTACATACCTCATTTTACATGTGTAAGGATCATTAGGATGTGGCTCATGACAAGGCTACATGCCGAAGCATCCAAAACATATGCAAGATCAACCAATGAAGGTATATAGATATAATATCACTTGTTCTAGTAGTTGCATTATCTTGATACTAGTGGACACGCACGTGTGTATCAAAAAAACTTTATACACAATAGGGGGATTGCTTACACATTAATAATTTATTAAATAGTTTTCCACGAGAAAAAAAGATTTAGCTAAACAACTACTAAGAAGATACAATAATACCCGTGCCTACATACTTAAGATCGTATATTAGTAATGCTTAATGTTATTTCAGTTCAAATAAATATGACCGCAACCAATAATACCCGTGCCTACACTCAGTTCATCAGCAGCAATCATTTCAGCTTTTGCTTTGTCTATCTTTTCTTGGCAGGAGCATATTTTTTTGCTGATAATCTGCTATGTCATATGCAAAAGGATCATGAAATTAAGATGGCCATAATGTTCTATCTCTGAAGTTTATTGCTGCACAGTAGGTTTTAGGTGCTATCAAACAGTTTATTGTTAATGTTATCTTTATTAGTTCTGCAATATGAAGTGTCGATTCTATTTTCATAAAGATATAGGCCGCACTTACTCTTAGCAACATGTGCCGCTATCTTGATATATACAACAAATGCTTGTTGGTCGCTAAGTGATTATGTCAAATTAATGCAGGTTGGGTCCACAGTGCTACTCATGACTGCCAAATATCCAAATAAGGAAATTGTGGCATATGCAACTATTATTAGCACTAATCCAAAAGCAAATGTTGGTGGAGTTGAGACAGGAAAACAATTCTACAAAGTGCGTATCAATCATCCCGTTGAAAAAGATGAGCCATTAGTGAGGCCTATGCCTACCTACAACAACATTGGTGACGCCATGCCGAAGGAGTACCAATTGCTTGGCCATCGATATTTGTATGTTTGAACTAGCTTTCTAAACTTTACTTTCTGTGGTGTACATGGATAGAATAATACTTAATGTTACAACTTGCTACCTATTTGCAGGTTCAAATGATCAATGGCTGAATTCCTATATATCGATACGCATAAGAATGGATGAAGTGATGGATTTTAAGAATATTAGATATTGCATTTTTGTTTCTAGTAGTATGGACTTGTACTCTTCACTACTATGACTGTTTACTCTCTAGAGTCATATCATTGTGTACATATATTATCACTTCATCTGAGCAAGTACTATGTTTGAAACCTTTCTATTATCTGTGGATCTTTATATGATTATTGAAACTTATAGATTATGTGATTCTGCAATGTGTCATGTTTACTATGAAAAATCAATAATAACACTATATGCCACATACAAAGGTAAAATAAATATTTTTTCCCAAATTTCAAAGTGTTACAATAGGTACAATATGTGTTACAAACCATATGTTCCTTTGTTCCAAACTATATGCTCTACAAAAAATGAGGAAGTGTTACTAGAGCTAAAAAACGTGTTACAATAGAGAATCACTGTAACACTAGACAAATGTTCCAGTATATAAGTAAATGTGTTACAGTTTTGTAACACTTTTTTGGATGTAAAAGAACACATATATGGTGTTCCAATAGACCAGTATATAGTAACATGGGCAATTGGAACACATAAAAAATGTGTTACGAGGAGAGCTGGTAACATTTTCTTTAACCTATAGTAACACATGTTGGTGTTGCTATATCCCTGTTGTGTAGTAGTGAAACACCACTTCGAGCGACAAACACTTTGCCCTCTAGTCGGTTGTAGAAGTAATATCCAAAGGTTTCCTTCGGATATCCCACTAAAATGCATTTATCCGACTTGGGTGTGAGCTTGTCCGATCTGTAGTCGCTGACAAACGCCTCACATCCCCAAATCTTTAGAAAAGACAAACGTGACTCTTCCCATCCATATCTCATATGGTGTCTTAACTACGGATTTAGACGGTACCTATTAAGTGTAAAAGCTGCTGTTTCTAGAGCGTAACCCCAAAATGATAATGGTAGATCTGATCGGCTCATCATCGATCGAACCATGTCCAACAAGGTCCGACACGCGCGCTCGGATACCCGTTTCTTTGAGGCGTTCCGGGCGGTGTTAGCTGTGGAACAATTCCGCAACTCTTCAGATGATTGCTAAATTCATGACTCAAATACTCGCCACCACGATCAGATCGCAGAGCTTTAATTTTCTTGGCACGTTGATTTTCAACCTCATTCTGGAACTCTTTGAACTTTTCAAAAGTTTCAGACTTATGCTTCATTAAGTAGACATAGCCATATCTACTAAAATCATCGATGAAAGTTATGAAGTAATGAAATCCACCTCTAGCATCGTGCTCATTGGTCCACATACATCAGTATGTATGATTTCCAACAAGTCGATGCCCTCTCAAAAGAACCTTTGAAAGGTGACTTGGTCATCTTACCAAGCAAACAAGCTTCACATGTCTCGTATGATTCAAAATCAAACGGTTAGAAGACCATCATCATGGAGCTTCTTCATGCGCTTTTCACTTATGTGACCCAAACGACAATGCCAAACATAGGTGGGATTCAAATCATTAGGTCGAAGTCTTTTAGCATTTATGTTAAAGATGGGCGATCATCAAGATTTAAAATAAATAACCCATTCACAATGGGCAAAAGCCACAAACATTTCATTTTAGAGATCAAACAACCATTGTCTTTACTTGCAAATGAATAACCATCTCTCATCAAACATGAGGGGGATAAAATGTTTCGACTCATACTAGGAACATAATAACAATTATTCAATTCCATAATAAATCTTGAAGGAAGCTGAAGTTGCATGGTGCCGACGGTCAACGCAGCAACCCTTGCTTTATTTCCGACGCGAAAATCAACTTCACCTCTTGCGACTCCTCTACTTCTTATTAGCCCCTGCATCGAGTTGCAAATGTGAGCAACTGATCCGGTATCAAATACCCAAGAGTTAATAGGAGAATCAGCAAGAAAAATGTCTAAAACATTTATGACAAGTGTACCATGGGTGGAAGTCTTACTTCCAGCCTTCTTCTTGCATTCCTCGGAATCCATGTACTTCTTGCAGTTTCTCTTCCAGTGGCCAGTCTCTTTACAATAGAAGCATACTGTCTCAGCTCCAGGTCCAGTATTAGGCTTAGGCGTTGGTTTTGAGATCATATCTTTAACCTTGCCCTTATTCTTTGCCCATGACTGCTTACCCTTTTTCTTGAAGCTAGACTTGTTCTGCACAGCCATCACATGGCTAGGCCCTGCACACTTCTTAATGTCACTCTCTGCTGTTTTGAGCATCCCACAAAGCTCATTAAGGCCCTTTTCCACCCCATGCATATGGTAGTTCGAAATGAAATGTCCATAGCTAGGTGGTAGAGACGCCAAAATGAAATCAGTTGCCAACTCTTGGCTAATTGGAAAACCAAGTTTATCCAAAGTCTGATCAGAACCAACCATTTTGATCACATGTGGGCCAACGGTGCACCTTCGTTAACTTGCATTCCGAAAAGCCTTAGAGACATTGAACCTTTCAGTCCCGGCCTGTGTTCGGAACATGTCCTAAGCGCCATGATCATATCATACGCTTCCGATCCTCAAACCGCTTTTGAAGGTCAGTTCCATGCATGCAAGCATAAGACACTAATCTCAAGAGAGTCATCACATGCTTTCTTGTAGGCATTTTTAACGAAAGCAACCGCATTGTCGTGAGCTCTTATGGGATTGGGGTGTCGAACGTTTTCCTTTTATCCGCCCGAGAACAATTCTCAGGTTACGGACCCATCGAATAGTTTGTTCCATTTAATTTTTCTTTCTCAAGAATCGATCGCAAAGCAAAAGGGTGTGCGCGTTGTTAGATGCCATTGATCTACAACAGAAAATGCAAAATACTAAGACAAATAAAACCATGATAGAGTAAACCGTATTAAACAAATTTAATAGAATGTACTCCCACTAAAATCAATATCCCTCTATTGATTCTTAGCGATTCAAGATCCGCAATTAACTAGTCTACTAGTGAGCTTTTGCATCACCGCTAGGAGACAAGGTAATTCGGTAAGTAACACCTTACTAATCATATCTCTATATGACTCTTGTTGTTGGGTGACATCTCTATGCCTCGGCGCCCAACCTTTATGCCCCAAGGCCCATAACCTTTATGATAACCTTGTTAAGTTCACCAACACTTATGCATGTATGTATCCGATACAAACCCATCTAGTCAAGGAAAGTCGATGGTGCCCTAATTTTATAGACCCACCATCAATTTACAACACATGGGATGGTGCAGGGTTTAGTTGGGAGGGCATATGTTTTAACTTAACATTATGTGAGGATCGCTATACTTCTACCATTCAAGCATGCATAGAAGTAAAACAATAGGAATAGCATTCACACAGCTTGTGACTCAAGATGGCCCATTTTCTCATGGTGATCTCCATCGCCATAGAATCTGTCCACCATGATGATCTCCATCTCCATGGTTCATGTGTGCCATCCTTCCAAGTGATGTGTCCTCCAAGTACTAATATAAGCTATTACTCATAACAGCTAGTAATCAAATACAAGGATACAAGGAATCATCACAAGTCGGCACGCAGCCGTTAATACAATACTTTGACAACACAATGGCTCCAGCCGTGTTGCGAACCCACGACACGCAGTCATGAAAATATTACAAACATGCATCACATACACATTAGGCCATACTGGTCACATACATCCTGCAAAAACAAGTTATGCATAGATTCGCAATCTACGGATAAGGGGTCGAGGGGTTTCTCGGGTTCGAAGGGGCAGCGTCGGACATTCGTAAAAAAGAGATCCAATCTATGCAATTTTTACTTAGGATTTTGATCGGCAAATCATATTTACCCCAAATCGACTATTGTTCCGATTCGACCAATTTGCATTGATCTTCGCGTCGCAACCGGTTTTACGTGTCATTTGCTTACCCGATGGTGATACCGACCGGTAGGGTATGTTGTGGCACGACCTTAGCAGCACAATCACGGAATATCGATTATTAATCTAGGTTCGATTCGACCAATCATATTGATCTTCGCATTCCGCAATCGGTTTTACGTGTCACCGCTTCTACCCGATGGTGATACCGACCGGTAGGGTATGTTGTGGCACGACCTTAGCGAATGATCACGAAACCAGATCTATCCATTACCAGAACTATACAATCGATCACATCGATCATAACGACTTACATATCGCCATATGCAAATCACCGAACCTATAACATGACAGCAATGGCTCGATACCACCGTAGGACTACGGGTAGGCTACGCTAGCGCAAATTAATAAAAATATGCCCGTAAACCAAGATCACTGCAGTTATAGATCACGGAATTACCACTAGACGCGCAGTGCGGAATTGATGCAGCACGTCGGGCGGAGTAGTCATACTACGCCGATGCAGCACGTCGGGCAGAGTAGTCGTACTACTTCCTCGCCCTCGCCGCGGCGCCCAACGTACAACTCCTCTCTTGCGGTTCGTCCAAACGCTACAGATGCAGCGCCGCCAAAAGGTATCCACACGCACGGGAGGAGCGACGCACGCCGGATTACTAGATCGCGCGGCGCCTGGGCGTGGGAGGGTGGCGGCCAGGGTTTGAGGAGGTCACGAAAATCTCCCAACCCGTGCGCCCTTGCCCTCCTTTATAGACGTCCTTATAATGGGCTTCAGCGAATGGAGGCCCATTAGGACTCAATACCACCCAACCCGGATCCAATCCGAATTAGGCTTCAGCCCTTAAGTGTGTGACCCTATGGGTTCACGTATGTTTAGACATGACACGAGTTTACCTACTCGGTCAATAGTTGGTAGCGGCCTCTAGCAAGACGTGCCAACTCCTAAACATACATAAAGATCATATCGAACGAACCATCACAACTTTATGTACATGCCAATCCCTTTGCCTCACGATATTTGGTCGAGCTCCAAGCTGACCACTCTTTCGATCCTCGTGATCCGAATCCCTTACTAGGTTAACTCTTAACCTTAAGTAGCATGGCCATGCATTTCTGGATCCGATCACTCGAGGGGCCCAGAGATATCTCTCTCAGGTAGAGAGGGGAAAATCCCATCTTGACTGACCATGCCTCGTAGCATGCTTCATGACAAACCCGAAAACTACCTTTATAACTACCCAGTTACGGAGTAGCGTTTGATAGCCCCTAAGTAGGTCGATTCACATCTCAAGTACATGCGACAATCTCAGGTCTAAGGACAAGGCGTACACATTGTGTAGAGAGAGAACCATAACTATAATTGTTATGTCTCATGTTGGGTCGTTCCAACCCCATGTTCTAAACATGTGTCCACATTATTGGTTTGACATCTCCATGTCTATGACCTGTGAAACATGGTCATCAACCGATACATGTGCTAATCCATTATTCACGTGTGTCCTCACATGAACTCCGACTAGGGACAACTTTAGAATAACCATATAAGTAAAGAGTTTCACAAACAAGTCACATACTTGTTAATCAACACAAAGGCAATATTCAAGGAACATTTATTAAATCATGGATACAACGAAATATCATCATCTCTATGATTGCCTCTAGGGCCGAAAGTGCCCGCTCTTCACGGGCACCCCTTTTTCAAGGTAGGGGAACGGCGGCGACGCCTCCCTACCTCAACCTGCGTAGCGCCCTCGGCCTGGGTCGCAAACGCCCGGTCTTCGCAGGCACCCCTTTTTCAAGGAAGGGGAACGGCGAGGACGCCTCCCTACCTCAGCGTGCGTAGCGCCCTCGGCCTACGCCGCAAGCGCCCGCTCTTCGCGGGCACCTCTTTCAAGGTACGGAACAGCGGCGACGCCTCCTACCTCGGCGTGCGCGCGCCTTGGCCTACGCCGCAGCGCCCTCTTCGCGGCACCGCTTTCGAGGTAGGGGAACGGCGCGCCTCCCAACCTCGGCGTGCCTAGTGCTTTCGGCCTCGCCGCGAGCGCCCGCACTCCGCGGGCCCTGCTTTGGAAGGTAGGGGAACGGTGGCGTCGCCTCCCTACCTAAGCGTGCGTAGTGCCTTTGGCCTACGCAGCGAGCGCCCGCTCTTCGCGGGCACTATTTTTGAAGGTAGGGGAACGGCGCCTTCGCCTCTCTACCTCCGCATGCGTAGTGCCCTCGGCCTACGCCGCAAGCGCCCGCTCTTCGCGGGCACTCTTTTTTGAAGGTAGGGGAACGGCGCCTTCGCCTCTCTACCACCGCGTGCATAGTGCCCTCGGCCTAGGCCGCAAGGTAGGGGAACGGCGCCTTCGCCTCTCTACCTCCGCGTGCGTAGTGCCCTCGGCCCACGCCGCAAGCGCCCGCTCTTCGCGGGCACTCTTCGGCACTCGACTCCGCCGTCCGCCTTGTAGGCATCGCCTCGGCGGGACGGCACGTCCTCGGCGCTCGACGACACGTCTTCGGCACTCGACTCCACCGTCCGCCTCGTAGGCATCGCCTCGGCGGGCGGCATGTCTCGCGCTGGGCGGCCGTCGCCGACTCCGCCGTCCGCCTCGTAGGCATCGCCTCAGCGGGACGGCACGTCCTCGGCGCTCGACGACATGTCTTCGACTCCGCCGTCCGCCTCGTCGGCATCGCCTCGGCGGGACGGCACGTCCTCGGCGCTCGACGACACGTCTTCGGTGCTCGACTCCGCCGTCCGCCTCGTAGGCATCGCCTCGGCGGGACGGCACGTCCTCGGCGCTCGACGACACGTCTTCGACTCCGCCGTCCGCCTCGTAGGCATCGCCTCGACGGGACGGCACGTCCTCGGTGCTCGACGACACGTCTTCGATGCTCGACAACGACGGCTTCGCGCCGACGGCGCTTCTTGGTGCTTCACCGATTTCTTCATAGGCATTACCTCTAGGGTCGCGAGCTACCAGTTGCATCGGCACCTCGCGCTTGTCGTTAGGGACGGGGCTGGGGTAGTTGATCGCGTCACTCACCCATCAGACCTCGCGCTTGCTATCGAGGAGTATCGTTGTAGGGGTGGCCCAACCCCGTGGATCGGGCCGTGCAACTAGTCCAACATGTAATAGGCCCAATAGTGTAGAGGAATATACCAGTGTAAATATACCAATGTACCCCCATCCTTTGTAAATGCTAAGGGGTAGAATGGGGATTTCCCATTCTACCCCACTCATATATATATAAGCCCCCAGGAGGGGCAAAGGGGGACATCTCCCTCATTCTTACTAAACTCCCTCACACAGACCTGGCTCCTCTCCTCCTCTCCTTCCACTAGTCCCCTCTTTCTCTGTTTGGCCCGTAGCCACAACAGATGTCCATTCGGAGTGTTGGCACTCAGTTCCACACTGTGCCTTGACTTCGTACGCTTGGATTGCTATCGAAACCCGTAGTGAAGAAAAGTTTCACACTGACTCGGACGGATTCGAAATGGGTGCTGAAATGAGCTTGGGCGCATATAAAGTCCATTCGAGGTGTTGGGCACTAAGTTTCATTTCGTGTGGCAATTTCTTATGCATTGATGCATAGTACGCATTGCAACCCATCTTGGAGGAAAGTTTCACGCTGACTTGGACGGATTCTAACAGCATGCCGAAATGAGCTAGTCACGTGTGAAGTCCATTCTCGTTGTTTGGCACTCAGTTTCACGACCTGATTTCTTACGCATGGATCTTACGATGTCTCGGTCACGTCATGGAGGAAATATCCGCACTAACAAGGACGGATACAGAGTGTGTGCCGAAGTGAGCATGGCTGCATATGAAGTCCATTCGACGCATTTGAAACTAAGTTTCAATTCGTGGCTCGATTTCGAATGCACCAATGTGCAGTACCCGTTCCAACCCATTGTGGATGAATGTTTCTTACCGACTCGGATGAATTCAAAATGCATTCAAAATGAGGAAGGGCACACACTAAGTCCATTCAGGTTGTTTGGCACTCATTTTCATTCTATGCCTCGATTTCATATGCGAGGATATTATGATTCCTTTGG
This sequence comes from Dendrocalamus sinicus, assembly GCA_036346575.1. NCBI lineage: Eukaryota > Viridiplantae > Streptophyta > Magnoliopsida > Poales > Poaceae > Dendrocalamus > Dendrocalamus sinicus. The sequence goes on along the minus strand of JAYEVI010000194.1, from coordinate 68,850 downwards.
AACCCGTCGTTGCGCAAAGTTTCACATCGACTTAACGAATCCAAATTCATGCCGGTGAGGTAGGATGCATACCAAAGGCGTCAGTATGTTGGCACTGTGTTTCATTTTATGCCTCGATTTCAATTTAATAGATGTTTGGATGCCGTTAGAACATGTCATCGAGCAAAGTATCACACCGACTCCAACGGATTCAAAAACATACCGAAATGTGCTTGGCGATATGAAGTCCATTCGACGGGTTTGGCTCTCAGTTTGTTTCAGGCAACAATTTCACACATGGATCTTATGCTGCCACCAGATCTCAACGTGATTCAAAGTTTCACACCATTTCGATGGATTCAAAATGCAGGCCTAAATGAGTTAGGGCAAGCCCATTTGCCCCGTTGGAACTCGCTTAGTTTCCTCGCCTCCATTTGATGCGCACGGACCTTATGATGCCTTTGAAACCTGTCGTGCGTGCAACTTACACATCAACTTAGAGGATTCAAATGCATAGCAAAATGCGCCAAGGTGAATATGAAGTCCATCTGTAGTGCTGGCACTAAGTTTCGTTTCATGCATCGATTTCTCACGCATGGATATTATGATGTTGTCGATTTCACACCAACTTGGATGGATTGAAATGCACGATGGAATGGGCTAGAGCACATTGTAGTCAATTCAGGTTGTTTGCTATTGCGTTTAGTTTGCAAGGCCGATTTCTTACTCATGGATGTATAGTATCTATCGAAACACATTATCGGAAGCTTTGCACCAACTCAAACGAATTTGGAATGCATACTTCAATGAGCTAGGGCGCTTAGGAAGTACATTCGGGGTGTTGGCTCTTAGTTCATTTTGCAATTCGATTTCGTGAGGCATGGATCTCATGACGCCATCGGCACATGTCAAGGAAAGTTTCGCGCTGACTCGAACGGATTCGAAAAGCATGCCGACAGGTTCTAGGTGCATATTGTTGGAAATATGCTCTAGAGGCAATCATAGAGATGATGATATTTCGTTGTATCCATGATTTAATAAATGTTCCTTGAATATTGCCTTTGTATTGATTAACAAGTATGTGACTTGTTTGTGAAACTCTTTACTTGTATGGTTATTCTAAAGTTGTCCCTAGTCGGGTTCATGTGTGGACACACGTGAATAATGGATTAGCACATGTATCGGTTGATGACCATGTTTCACGTGTCATAGACATGGAGATGTCAAACCAATAATGTGGACACATGTTTAGAACATGGGGTTGGACCGACCCAACATGAGACATAACAATTATAGTTATGGTTCTCTCTCTACACAATGTGTACGCCTTGTCCTTAGACCTGAGATTGTCGCATGTACTTGAGATGTGAATCGACCTACTTAGGGGCTATCAAACGCTGCTCAGAATCGGGTAGTTATAAAGGTAGCTTTCGGTTTGTCATGAAGCATGCTGCGAGGCATGGTCGATCGAGATGGGATTTGCCCTCTCTACCGAGAGATATCTCTGGGCCCTCGAGTGATCGGATCCAGAAATGCATGGCCATGCTACTTAAGGTTAAGAGTTAACCTAGTAAGGGATTCCGGATCACAGATCGAGAAAGAGTGGTCAGCTTGGAGCTCGACCAAATATCGTGAGGCAAAGGGATTGGCATGTACATAAAGTTGTGATGGTTCGCTCGATATGATCTTTATGTATGTTTAGGAGTTGGCACGCCTTGCTAGAGGTCGCTACCAACTATTGACCGAGTAGGTAAACTCGTGTCATGTCTAAACATACGTGAACCCATAGGTCACACACTTAAGGGCTGAAGCCTAATTCGGATTGGATCCGGTTGGACTGGTATTGAGTCCTAATGGGCCTCCATTCGCCGAAGCCCATTATAAGGACGCCTATAAAGGAGGGCAAGGGCGCACGTGGTTGGGAGATTTTCGTGACCTCCTCAAACCCTGGCCGCCACCCTCCCACGCCTCGGCGCCGCGCGGATCTAGTAATCCGGCGTCGCGCGCTTCCTCCCGTGCGTGTGGATACCTTTTGGCGGCGCTGCATCCGTAGCGCTTGGACGAACCGCAAGAGAGGAGTTGTACGTTGGACGCCGCGACGAGGACGAGGAAGTAGTACGACTACTCGCCCGACGTCTTGCATCAATTCCGCACTGCGCGTCTAGTGGTAATTCCGTGATCTATAATGCAGTGATCTTGGTTTACGGGCATATTTTTTATTAATTTGCGCTAGCGTAGCCTACCCGTAGTCCTACATAAGATCCATGTGTGTGAAATTGATGCACGAAAAGAACCGAGAGCCAAACCCGTCGAATGGACTTCATTTGCACCAAGCACATTTCGGTATGGTTTTTGAGTCCGTTGGAGTCAGTGTGATACTTTGCTCGACGACATGTTCTAACGGCATCCAAACATCTATTCGTATGAAATCGAGGCACAAATGAAACTCGCCCAACGCCCGGGCGTCTTTGGTATGCGTCCTACCTCACTTCGGCATGAATTTGGATTCGCTCGAGTCGATGTGAAACTTTGCGCAACGACGGGTTCCAAAGGAATCATAATATCCTCGCATATGAAATCGAGGCATGGAATGAAAATGAGTGCCAAACAACCTGAATGGACTTAGTGTGCGCCTTCCTCATTTTCGAATGCATTTTGAATTCATCCGAGTTGGTAAGAAACTTTCATCCACAATGGGTTGGAACAGCATCGCACATTGGTGCATTCGAATCGAGCCACAATTGAAACTTTGTTCCAATGCATCGAATGGACTTCATATGCAGCCATGTCAGTAACATCCCAAAATTTGGCTTTCTGGAAAATTTAAATTTAAATTAACTATTATAAAGTAATTGGGTTTTACTCGCTTTTATTTGATTTTCTGGTTTTATTTCAAAATTTAAAGCAAGAAAATGCATTTTAAATATTTTATTAAAGCCAAAAGGAAAATTATTTTTTCCTAGCCTTTTCTAAATTTTTAAATATTATTTGAGAATTTTCTAAAATTTAAAATCAATTTTCAAAGTTAAAAAGTATTTTATAAAATTATTAAATTCAAATCTGAAATTAAAAATATTTTTAATAAGTCTAAAATGCTTCCAGGAATATTTTATGATTTTTCTGGAATTTTTAGACAGTAAATTTTATTTTTCGAAGTGTTTATAATGTTTCTAGTAATTGCTGAAATTTATTCCGAAAATAAAAATCAAATTAATCCTATTCCGCCATGTGTCGTTCTGAGATTAAATCAACCTCTCTCCACATTCTAATCCTAGCCACACATGATCACTCACCCATTCATAAAATCCAAAGGCTCTCATCCACTCACTTGCCACGTGTCACGAATCCAACGGCCTGTACCCCTTCACTAACTCTCACTCTCTATGACACATGGGACCCATATGTCATATCCTTCTTCAACCTCACCTTCTTCCTCCTCCCATCCTCTCTCTCCACCTCCATTAAACCGAAAATCAAGCTTTGATTTCGGCCGTTTTTCTTCACGTTAATTCCCGATTGAAGTATGGAAACGGAAGCCCCATCAATTCCCCCTAATCCGCCGGCCGTTTCCCCTCTTTTATTTCCTTTAATCGCGGTTTGCATTAACTCCGTGAAGCTCCAAAAATCCGCCGCCCTCCTCCCTTGCCTATAAATACCGCCTCCCCTCGGCCTCCTCACCACCGCCTCCACCGCCCCTCTCCTCCTCTTCCCGCCCAGGTGTCTAACCGCCGCCTCCCAAGCCCCACCGCCGCCTCCAAGCCTCACCGCGCCTCCTAGCGCCGCCGCTGACCGCCACACCTCCACCGCTGCCGCGGTGAGTGCCGCCGCCTCCCCTCATTCGCCGCCGCCGTTCGCGCGCTCCGTCGGCCGCCGCCGCCATCCTCCGTCGCGGCCGGCGCGTGCACCAGCGTGGCGGTTGTGCGCGTGGATGGCCACGTGGCGCCACCTCGCGCCGCATGGCGCCATGTGGCGGTGTGCCACGTCGGCGAACCACGTGGTCCGTGGATCCGGTTCACGGTGAGACGGACCCACCGGTCATTCAAATAATATTTCCGCTCAGAAAATTCGAAAATTGATGACGTCATAAATAGCATTTTTCAGTGCAAAATTAATTCCCGAAATCAGCCTTTTCCTTTTTCCCTCCTCTTTAATCTTTGGAAGCCTTAACTTTCTCATTTTAACTCCGATTTGAGCCGTTCAAATTTCTAAATTTTCTAAAATCCTAAGCTATCCATTTATGGACTCTTTTTGAATTTTTGAATTTTATTTAAATTTTGTTTGAATTTATTTGTTTTGCTTGTCTGTCTTTTCACGTAGATTCATTGTCACGAGGATTTCGTCAGTCGCAGCAAGAAGAACCAGTCAGCACTCAAGAAGGCAAGTCTCCTTTGATCATCTTGAACCTATGCTTTTGAAATGTTTTAAATATTTTAAATTATGTGCATTGCTATTTACATAAAATCACTAGTTCAAATCTTTAGGAATTAGTTATTCCAACTTTGTTATGCCCTCAATTGACATTGATTTCCATGTACCTTGTCACCCTAGAACTCCCTTTGTCTCAATAATAAGATTAATATTAATCCTTGGGAATATTAGAATGGTAGGATAATGCTTAGTCATGCTATCTAATAACTTTGGAAAATCTTGAAAATGGGAAATTAAGATTTATTATTGAACCCTTGTGTTTGTAAATGAAGTGGCAATTGGAGTTGTCACTGCGATTTTAAAATAAAATAAAATGTGAAAGTTGGTTTAGATTAGGTGGATGGTTGGTTTGGGTTGGTGCAGGAAGCACGAGATCTTGTAAAGTGTATGTTCCACCCTAGTCAACTAAGGACCGACGCTTGTGTTTGTCCGGTGAGCATTAACCGCACAACCACAAGTCTATATGGGTGCGACCTAGCCGACTAACTTATGATAGTCTAGTTTAGGTGCCACTAGTGGAAAGTGGGTGCGTGGATGGACTGGTTATCACAGTTGAGGGACAGGATTTCACTGTACTCATATGGCGCAAGAGGGGCTTGGTTGCCGCGATTAGCCTACTGCGGTGAAACCTCAGCGGTGGTATCTAGCTAGATTAGAGTAAGGAAAGGCTTTGTGATAGTTTATCTGAGTCTCATGCCAAAGGAAGCGTGTTGACTTTTAGGATAAATTATCTCTTGTGGGTAAAGTTGTACAACCTCTGCAGAGTGTAAAACTATTCGAATAGTCATGCCCACGGTCAAGGGCGGGCAAAGAATGCATGCACATGGTAGATTTCTGGTTTTGTTTTAAAAATCAAAAGTTTTTGTATTCCGAGAGTGGAGGGAACTCTCCGAAGGGTATCCTGGCAGATGGAGCCAGAGAGGGTGGATGTAACCCGCAGTATATAACTTGTTCAAGTTGTTTAAGCTAGTGTTGGTAAATGGAACCTTCACTATTGAATTATTGATAGTTTCTGTTAAAACATTTACTTTATTAAATGGATGCCTTCGAAAATAATTAGTAGTAATTGAAACAACCTGAATGGACTTAGTGTGTGCCCTTCCTCATTTTCGAATGCTTTTGAATTCATCTGAGTCGGTAAGAAACTTTCAGCCACAATGGGTTGGAACGGGTACTGCACATTGGTGCATTCGAAATCGAACCACGAATTGAAACTTAGTTCCAATGCATCGAATGGACTTCATATGCAGCCATGCTCACTTCGGCACACACTCTGTATCCGTCCTTGTTAGTGCGGATCTTTCCTCCATGACGTGATCGAGACATCATAAGGTCCATGCGTAAGAAATCAGGTCGTGAAACTGAGTGCCAAACAACGAGAGTGGACTTCACATGTGACTAGCTCATTTTGGCATGTTGTTAGAATCCGTCCAAGTCAGCGTGAAACTTTCCTCCAAGATGGGTTGCAATGCGTACTATGCATCAATGCATAGGAAATCTCCGCACGAAATGGAACTTAGTGCCCAACACCTCGAATGGACTTTATATGCGCCCAAGCTCATTTCAGCACGCATTTCAAATCCGTTTGAGTCGGTGTGAAACTTTTCTTCGCTCGGGTTTCGACAAGACAATCCAAGCGTCACGAAGTCAAGGCACATATGGAACTGAGTGCCAACACCCGAATGGACATCATATGCACCTAGGACCTGCCGCACGCTTTTCGAATCCGTTCGAGTAAGCGCGAAACTTTCCTTGACATGTGCCGATGGTATCATGAGATCCATGCCTACGAAATCAAATCGCAAAATGAAAGTAAGAGCCAACACCCCGAATGTACTTCCTAAGCGCCCTAGCTCATTAAAGTATGCATTCCAAATTCATTTGAGTTGGTGCGAAAGCTTCCGATAATGTGTTTCGATAGATCTCAGATATCCATGAGTAAGAAATCGACGACGTAACGAAACGCAGTAGCAAACAACCTGAATTGACTACAATGTGCTCTTGCCTATTTGATCGTGCATTTCAATCCATCCGAGTTGGTGCGAAATCGACGATGTCATAAGATGCATGCGTGAGACATCGATGCATGAAACAAAACTTAGTGCCAGCACTACAGATGGACTTCATATTCGCCTTGGCACATTTTGCTATGCATTTTGAATCCGTCTAAGTTGATGTGTATGTTCCCTCCACGACAGGTTTCAAAGGCATCATAAGTTCCGTGCGCATGAAATGGAGGCACGAAACGAAACTGAGTTCTAACAGGGCAAATGGACTTGCCCTAACTCATTTTGGCCTGCATTTTGAATCCGTCTGAAACGGTGTGAAGCTTTGAATCACGTTGAGATCTGGTGGCAGCATAAGATCCATGTGTGTGAAATTGATGCTAAAAAAAACTGAGATCCGAACCCGTCGAATGGACTTCATTTGCGCCAAGCACATTTCGGTATGTTTTTGAATCCGTTGAGTCGATGTGAAACTTTGCTCGACGACATGTTCTAACGGCATCCAAACATCTATTCGTATGAAATCGAGGCACAAATGAAACTCGCGCCAACGCCTGACGCGTCTTTGGTATGCGTCATACCTCACTTCGGCATGAATTTCGGATTCGTTCGAGTCGACGTGAAACTTTGCGCAACGACGGGTTCGAAAGGAATCATAATATCCTCGCATACGAAATCGAGGCATGGAATGAAAATGAGTGCCAAACAATCTGAATGGACTTAGTGTGTGCCCTTCCTCATTTTCGAATGCATTTTGAATTCATCCGAGTCGGTAAGAAATTTTCAGCCACAATGGGTTGGAACGGGTACTGCACATTGGTGCATTCGAAATCGAGCCATGAATTGAAACTTAGTTCCAAATGCATCGAATGGACTTCATATGCAGCCATGCTCACTTCTGCACACACTCCGTATCCGTCCTTGTTAGTGCGGATCTTTCCTCCATGACGTGATCGATACATCGTAAGGTCTATGCGTAAGAAATCAGGTCGTGAAACTGAGTGCCAAACAACGAGAGTGGACTTCACATGTGACTAGCTCATTTCAGCATGCTGTTAGAATCTGATGTGACCACGTCACCAACACGTACGACCATAGCGGCCAATATCAAGATTGAACTAAAGGTGAATTCGTTTCTTCAACTTCCACACATTTTAAATGAGAATATGATGCTACCTAATGATGAAAATATATATATTTGTAGCACCACATCACTTTGGAACCAATTGAAGCAAGGGTTCAAGTTGGACAGGTTTTGGAATCCGATTCGGCCTCCAGATCAATTCGGATTCAGCTTGTCAGGTCAACTTCAAACGGCCATAACTTTTGATTCAAAAGGCGTCTCGGGGCTCGTGAGTACTCGTTGGAAAGCTCTTAGAGTCTACTTTCAGATGGATATAGTCTCACCTTCAAACTCCACTCGAGCAGATCAAAAACTGCAAAATAAGTCACATCACTTTTCCAGTCCGAGTCAAAGTGGGCCAAGGGCCGGTACTGTTTACATGAACAGTACCACGGCCGCATAAACAGTAATCATGAATAGTACCATATCCCTTTTCATTAGATAAGTGGGTCTTCCCCCTCCCCTATTTAAGGAGGTCGCACCCCTTTAGTTTTCTTTGGGTTTTGCTTAGATTAATTCTGTCTTTGAACAGTTTCACAGTTCATCGGTTTGTGAGACCCCAACTTGTGAACTTAATATTTATTTGCAATTTCAGATTGCATCTTGTACTCTCTTGCTTGTGTTCTCGATTCGCTTGCAGGAGATAGCCTTCTTGACGAGGTCAATCGTGTTCGCACGGTTGAAAACCAACGGAGCAGTGGTGTAGTGATTGCGAGGGTTCAATCTGTTTTGGTCTGAGCCTTTGGATCATCAACGTCGAGATCTCCACAATCGACTTATCAGTACCTCTCGGAAGATCGGGCCATCGTCACATCAGTTGGTATCGAGCAACGGTTGCCCGTGAGGTAATTCTTGTATCCCTAGTTAGTAGCTTGGTTTTATTTCCTATAGTCCAGAAAAAATTGCCCCACAAAAGAATTAATTCCAATGTCCAAACCCCGTTGTGCCTTTCAATCTGTTAGTTTTGGTTTGCTAAATTGAATTTGTGTCCATATTAGCATTGTCTAGTTGCTGGACATATCTTTGTTCCATTAAAAATCCAAACAAAAGAAAAATCCCCACCCCAAACCCTAATTTCCAAATTCGGCTGATTTTTCCTTTCTTTTGATTCCACTGCCATTAGATTCAAAAATTGCCATATCTTTTGATTCCAAGATTATTTTTGAGTGAGACCACTGCCATTAGATTCAAAAATTGCTTATCCATCTATCTATAAAATTTCACATCATTCCCGCAAGGCAGTTAAGAGATATATGCGGTGAAAGTTGACCCAATTATCTGTTTTGAATCTGCAACTGTCAGCAGTTGTGATTTTTGTGCGAATTTCTGTGTCGGGTTTTGGAAGTTGGCCCCAAAATAAAATCTGTAGAAAAAGCCATCAAAAAATAGATAAAAAAAGAATCAGTGAAAAAAAGGCATCTGACAAACAGTTACGGCCAAAATACCGACATGTTGTCCAGTGGACAGAAATCTTCAGTTTTCAGTTTTGGGTCAATCCTTGTGTTCTTCAATTCCAGATTGCATTGGATTGAATTATCTTGTATTTACCACTCCTACACATTGCCATACACTTGTTTTTAGCCTTATTCCATTCTTGGTTGATCAGCAATATAGGCTAAGTGCTAGATACGAACTAAAATTCAATTCTATGCAATTCTAAAATTAACTGATTGTTCTCCATTGCTACCATATTGTGCCTTCCAAGCTACACCTACTATTGATCAGAACAGGTTCCCTCTGGCAATCGTACCCACGCTCGACATGGTATCACGAACCAGCCACCGGTTGTACCACCTGCTGCATTGGTAAGAACACTTGTAAGAGTGTGGTAAGACGCTTGAGAATGTGTGATTCCACCTTGCACCACCTAGTAGTGGATAGGGATAATATCTTTGTATTGTCTTTTGTTTTCTACTAATCATGACAGGTGGGTCGTCTGATGATCAAGTGTGTGTTTTAAAGGGAGAGCTCATGACACTCTGGGATGGAACACATCAACAGGAAGCTTCAAGCTTCGACGGACACGTGGCAGCGCTCCATCAGTTCCATCAATGAGAGTATTACAACACTCACTGCACGCCTTGAAAGAATGGTGAATCAGCCACAAACAATGGACGCGAGTATGATCACGATGCGGGCCAAGATCGTAAGGAGGGAGATGATAATGAGAAACAAAACCGCGACGCCAGTGCTTCATTTGTTGCCCAAGATGCACGCCCACGACACCGCCTACATCAAAACCGTCACTGTTGTAGGGGTGGCCCAACCCCCCGTGACCGGGCCGTGCAACTAGTCCAACATGTAATAGGCCCAAAGTGTAGAGGAATATACCAGTGTAAATATACCAATGTACCCTCACCCTTTGTAAATACTAAGGGGTAGAATGGAGATTTCCCATTCTACCCCACTCATATATATAAACCCCCAGGAGGGGCAAAGGGGGGGGCATCCTCTCATTACCACCACCTCTCCAGATCTAGCTCTCTTCCTCTCCTACCGATCCCCCTCTCTTCCTGTTTAGCCCGTAGCTACAACAGATGGCGCCGTCCGTGGGGAGCAACGAGGGGTCACGTATGGAAGAAATTTCTCCAACACTCAACAAAAGCTTCCAGGAGCATCAGAGACAGATAAGTAGTTTGCTTGTCAAAAGTTTAGCCACCCCGGCTATTGAGGTGTATGGGCTTTACCCGTATGCTTCGTCATGCCTTGTAGATACAATATTGAGTAGATTTGGTTGAATCATCCAGTAGCGATGTGGAATGGATCTAATCGAGTTACTGTTTTTATTTTGCTGCTATCTTCGCTCTCTGGGAGTGGTCGTGCGGAAAATGATGTTTTGGACAGTGGAGGTGGCTAGCCTCGCATTCGTGCGTCGCGCAGCTTCGCCTCCGCCCTCGCTGAAGTCTCCGGCGTGCGTACACAAAGCCCCGCCTGAAGTCTCTTGACTCAAGTCTCCGATGCACGTCTGCGAGTCGAAGTCTCCGCAACTCCATGCATGCGAAACGCTAAGTCTCACGTAAACCTTCCTCGCATGTAATTATGTAAGTACCCATACATTTGTACGGGGTCATGCATGGCATAAATGCTCATCCGTCCACTCATGCATGCATGCGTGATTTTCTCTCTCCCGCGAGCATGTGCATGCATTGAGACAACAAGCTCCGTGTGTGCGCCATATTATCCATGCATGAAATAATACCCGGTGCATGATACATCTACCCGCATGCATGGAATACTCATCCGCCGCACGCATGAACTATCCACCCGAGCACCTCCGTGCGACGACTGCCCGACCTTCGTCGTCGCACGAGCTTGGCCTTCGCGCGCGTCTTGGCCCACGGCCGCCGCCAGGCTCCCGTCTCCGCGCGATAACGCGTGACTGCGGGTAGACGGTCTCACCGATCTGAAGATAGCCATCTCGACCAAGGACTCCGCGGGGCGAAGACCTCCTCGGTCGGAGACTCGCACGATGAAGTGGGCTGCGGCCTCCACACTCGTCCGGAACAACGGCGGCGTCGACCTCTTCGCCTTCATGCCGCCGGACCTCCGCTCGGCGTCTTCGCCTCGGCTCGCCTCCGCGCGAGACGTAGCTGCGGCGTCGACCTCGCCTCGCGGGATGGACCTCATGCACGTCTCGCGCTCTCTGTCAAGCCTCGGCCGCCTCGCCCCTGCGGGATGGACCTCGCGCGCGTCTCGCTCGGTCAAGCCTCCGGCCGCCTGCGCCTCCGCGGAATGGACCTCGCGCTGCGTCTCCGCGCCGTCAAGCCTCGGCCGCCTCGCCCAGCGGAATGCACCACGCGCTGCGTCAAGCCTCGGCTTTGCCTCGCCCGCTGAATGCACCACGCGCTGCGTCTCGCGCCGTCAAGCCTTCACGGCCGCCTCGCCCGCGGAATGGACCTCGCGCTGCGTCTCCACGCCGTCAAGCCTCGGCCGCCTCGCCTCCGTGGAATGGACCTCGTGCACGCCTCCACGCTCCGTCAAACCTCGGCCGCCTCGCCTCCGTGAACGCAGTCCTCGTAGCGTCTTCGCCAAGGCTCACCGGCACTGGGGCGGCGGGTCGTCCTCGCGCCATAGCCTCCACGACGTCGAGGAGCATTCAGCTGTGTCACCCGGAAGCCGCGACGATGCGGAGACCGACCGACCGCGGCGTCGTAAGCCTCCGCCTTCGGTGAGGTCCGGCGTTGGCCTCGTCCGCTCGTCTCGCCGCTGCCGGTCGGTCTCCGCCCCGCTTCGCCCCGTGATGATGCGAAGACCCACTCGGGACCTCGATAATACGGCCGTGAACTCCGCGCAGACGAGGACCACCTCGGCCGACGGCCCCACTGACGAAGGCTTCCTCGACAGACTCCATTCCGACGAGGCGACCACGTGCGCCGTGCGGTGGCGACACTCGTGGGCTAGCTACGGTCGAGGCTCGCACCATCCTCCGAGATGGCCTCCGTGTCAACGAGCTTCATGAAGCCTCCGGCGCTTTGCTCGGTCGAACTTACCACGCCGCCGTGCCGGCTGAGCCTCCCCAACCGTCGACCGACCGCCGATCCTGCGAAGACCGCGCCACCGACTTCGGCCGGGATGACCGCGCATCCCGGCGCTCCGTGATGGCTTCGCTACCCTTCACCTCGGCCTGCATCGGTGGCATGGACTTGCGTCGGCGGCATCAATCCACTGCGTGCACCGCGTGTCTACTCGCCGTATGCACCGAGGTGGCTTCGGCGACCGGCGCTTCGGCAGCTGCCGCGGACTTCGCGTCGGCGGCGTGGTCTGCGCGTCATCAACAAAGCCGAGTCTACGCTGGCGGAGTCCTCGGAGGGTAGCCTCGCGTCATCGGCGAGGCCCGTCTGTGTGCTAGCCTCCGCATCTTCGACAAGATCCATCCATACGCTGCTTCCGTCCTCCACGAAACCCATCTGGGTGGTGGTCTTCGCGTCTGTGCCGACCCTTCGAAGTCTCCATCATCGCATCGCGGGCCCCGTGGTCGTCGAACTTCATCTGCGCCACGCCTCTGCGGCGATGGTTCCAGCCTGCGCCTCCGCGCCTCGAACCTCGCCTCCGGGCTTCTCCCGTACAGGCTGGCCCTCCGCTCATGATGGACTTTTCACGCTGTGACCTCGCCGGGGTCTCCGCACCCGCGAAGCTTACTCCACGATGCTACCATCTGGCCCGGTACGCACTGTATGTGATCTCGTACTATGCTTTAATAATCGCCACTGCTTTCCTTGTGTACATGGCATTGAAAAGTGGTTGGTCATCATATCATTTATGGAGGCTACAGTTTTATTCTCAAAGCATTTGATTTGGCGACGTTTGCTTCTGCGGTTTTAGCCTGCTCTGGGCTCCCGTAGTATCAAAATGTTTTTCTGGGGCTGCGCTCTGGAGCGTTTTGTTGCCGCGAGGTTTTGGCCTTTCCTTTTCGTGCCTCTGTGTTGGTCATCGTTTTTGGTTTAAATCGCACAATTGCCTTGAGCGTCGGCGTACTCTGCGGAGTATAAATAAGACGTAGCGTTGAGCCTAGCTCCGCACGCGCCAGTCCACGGACTCTAAATAAGACATAGCGTCGAGCCCAGCTCCGCACGGGAGAGTCTACGGACTATAAATGAAGTCGTAGCGTTGAGCCTAGCTCCGCACGCGCCAGTCCACGGACTCTAAATAAGACGTAGCGTCGAGCCCAGCTCCGCACGCGAGTCTACGGACTATAAATGAAGTCGTAGCGTTGAGCCTAGCTCCGCACGCGCCAGTCCACGGACTCTAAATAAGACGTAGCGTCGAGCCTAGCTCCGCACGCGAGAGTCTACGGACTATAAATGAAGTCGTAGCGTTGAGCTTAGCTCCGCACGCGCCAGTCCACGGACTCTAAATAAGACGCAGCGGGGGACGCCTCTGTGCGCACTCTACGGAGTATAAATAAGACGTAGCGTTGAGCCCAACTCCGCACGCACCAGTCTACGGACTCTAAATAAGACGTAGCGTCGAGCCCAGCTCCGCACGCGAGAGTCTACGGACTATAAATGAAGTCGTAGCGTTGAGCCTAGCTCCGCACGCGCCAGTCCACGGACTCTAAATAAGACGTAGCGTTGAGCCCAGCTCCGCACGCGAGAGTCTATCGACTATAAATGAAGTCGTAGCATTGAGCCTAGCTCCGCACGCGCCAGTCTACGGACTCTAAATAAGACGCAGCGGGGGGACACCCTCGTGCGCACTCTTTGGAGTATAAATAAGATGCGGATGTTTTCCCTGCGCACTCTACTGAGTATAAACAAGACGCGGATGTCCCACGCACGTGTGGGTGTCACTCCCGCACGTACTCTCCGGAGTATAAATAGACGTGGTTGAAGTTCCCACGCACTCTACGGAGTATAAAAATTACTACATGGCCGAGACACCAGGGAGTGCCTCGCTTTAAGCGGCGCACCACTTCATTATCGCGCCCTCACGCGCATTGCACTAGGGAGTGCACCGCGAACTTTTTGAAGGTAGGGGCGGCGCCTTCGCCTCTCTACCTCGGCGTGCGTGGTGCCCTCGGCCTATGCATAGCGCCCGCTCTCGCGGGCACTCTTTTGAAGGTAGGGGAACGCGCCGCCTCTCTACCTCGGCGTGCGTGGTGCGCTCGGCCTATGCCGCAAGCACCCGCCCTCGTGGGCACTGTTTTGTAAGGTAGGGGAACGGTGCCTTCGCCTCTCTACCTCGGCGTGCGTAGTGCCAGCGGCATACGCCGCAAGCACTCGCTCTCCGCGGGCACTCTTTTTGAAGGTAAGGGAATGACGCCTTCGCCTCTCTACCCCGGCGTGCGTGGTGCCCTCGACCTATGCCGCAAGCGCCCGCTCTCCGCGGGCACTATTTTTGAAGGTAGGGGAACGGCGCCTTCGCCTCTCTACCTCGGCGTGCGTGGTGCCCTCGGCCTATGCCGCAAGCGCCCGCTCTGTTTTTAAAAGGTAGGGGAACGGCGGCTCCGCCTCCCTGCCTCCGCGCGCGTAGCGCCTTCGGCCTACGCTGCAAGCGCCTGCTCTCCGCGGGCACTGTTTTTAAAAGGTAGGGGAACGGCAGCTCCGCCTCCACCTCGCCTCCGCCGCGTGGCGCGCCGCCTACGCCGCAGCACCCGCCCGCGGGCACCGCTTTTTGTAGGTAGGGGAACGACGCCGCCTCTCTACCTCGGCGTGCGTAGTGCCCGCGGCATACGCCGCAAGCGCCGCTCTCACGGGCACTCTTTTCGAAGGTAGGGGAACGGCGTCCATTTCGTAGGTTTCGCCTAGGCGGAACGGCACGCGTCTTCGGCGGGCGGCGTCTTGGCGCTCGACTCCGCCGTCCGCCTCGTCGCGCATCACCTCGGTGGGGCGGCGTGTCTTGGCGCTGCGTCGGCGCGTCCTCGGCGCCTCGCCTCGCCCGTTCGCCTCGTAGGCATCACCTCGGTGGGGCGGCGCGTCTTGGCGCTTCGACTCCGCCCGCCTCGTAGGCATCGCCGGGTGGGGCGGGCGTCTTGGCGCCTCGCCTCGCCGTTCGCCTCGTAGGCATCGCCTCGGCGGGGCAACGTCTTGGCGCTTCGACTCGCCGTCGCCTCGTAGGCATCGCCTCGGTGGGGCGGCGCGTTTCCGCGCTGTCGGCACGTCCTCGGCGCTCGCCTCGCCCGTCCGCCTCGTAGGCCGCCTCGGCGGGCAACGCGTCTTCGCGCGCGACTGCGCGCCGCCTCGTAAACATCGCCTCGGCGGGGCGGCGCGTCTTGAGCTCCGACTCGCCGCCGCCTGTAGGTATCGCCTGGGCGGGGCACGCGTCTTGATGCTCGACCGCCGCCCGCCTGTTGGCATCGCCTCGGCGGGGCACGCGTCTTCGGCGCTCCACTCCGCCGACCGCCTCGTAAACATCGCCTGCGGCGGGGCGGTCTTCGGCGCTGACGCCCGCCGCCTGCGTAGGCGTCGCCTCGGCGGTGCGGCTCTTCTTCGGCGCTCGACTCCGCGCGTCCGCCTCGTAGGCCGCGCCGGTGGGGCGGCGTGTCTTCGGCGCTTCGTCGGCACGTCCTCGGCGCCTCGCCTTGCCCGTCCGCCTGACGACGCATCGCCTCGGCGGCGGCACGTCTTCGGCGCTTCGACTCCGTCGTCCGCCTCGTAAACGCTCGCCTGGCGGGGCAACGCGTCTTGGCGCTCGACCGCGCCGCCTCGTGGCGTCGCCTGCGGCGGGCGGCACGTCTTCGGCGCTGACTCGCCGTCGCCTCGTGGCGTCGCCTCGGTGGGGCGGTGCGGCCGGCGCTCGTCGGCACGTCCTCGGCGCTTCGCCTGCCCGTCGCCTGCGTAGGCATCGCCTCGGCGGGGCACGCTCGTCTTGCTTCGACCGCGCGCCGCCGTAGGCGTCGCCTCGCGACGCGGCACACCTTCGGCGCTTGACCGCGCGCGCCGTAGGCATCACCTCGGCGAGACAACCGACGCTTGGCGCTCGTCGGCACGTCTTCGCGCCAACTCCGCTCGCGCTTTGGGGTTCACGGACTTCTTCGTAGGCATTGCTCCGGTCCGCGAGCTACGGTTGCATCGGCACCCTAGCGCTTCTTTGTCGGGAACGGGGCTGGGATGGTTGATCACGCCTCCGCCCATCGGGACCTCGCCACTAGCGTCAAGGGAGTCTGTTGTAGGGTGGCCCAACCCCGTGGCGAGGCTGTGCAACTAGTCCAACATGTAATAGGCCCAATAGTGTAGAGGAATATACCGGTGTAAATATACCAA
This sequence comes from Dendrocalamus sinicus, assembly GCA_036346575.1. Classification (NCBI taxonomy): domain Eukaryota; kingdom Viridiplantae; phylum Streptophyta; class Magnoliopsida; order Poales; family Poaceae; genus Dendrocalamus; species Dendrocalamus sinicus. The sequence goes on along the minus strand of JAYEVI010000194.1, from coordinate 52,612 downwards.
TGTACCTCACCCTTTGTAAATACTAAGGGTAGAATGGGGATTTCCCATTCTACCCCACTCATATATATAAACACCCGGGAGGGGCAAAGGGGGCATCCTCTCATTTCCACCACCTCTCCAAATCTAGCTCTCTTCCTCTCCTACCGATCCCCTCTCTTCCTGTTTAGCCCGTAGCTACAACAAATCACGGTATGAGAGGTAATAATTTTCAGCACCACAATGATCATTCTAATCATGACCCATTTGCTAAAGTCAAGTGTTGTGGTTACAGACCAAGCAGAGAGAGATGGTAGTGGGGAGTGGGAAGTGTCCTCCTTCCTCCCATAGCCTTTCCCGATATATATATGCGTATGGGATGTGCTTTTCTGATTATGCCCTTACATCGCTTTATCCCCACTAGGGGTATTTGAGTCATTACATATGTTCTACTCTGGTCTTTATAGTCTTCTAACAGGCCCATTGGGTTTAGGTGGGGCCACCCTACAACAGAGAGCCTCTCATGGTGAAGGGCTTCATCGGCCGAAGCCATGTTGCCGAGTCCTTTGGCCCCCTCCGTCCTCGTGGCCTGTGAACGTCCCCGGTTTTGCGTAATCTTAACGTGCTTGGAGCATCCATGGCGAAGCTCGGTTGATGTCGAAGTGGTCACGCGCTCCATCCCCTACCCTTGAGCGGGTGGCGCGGCCGCGCATGCCGGTCGGCGTCGCGCGCTCCGTCCCCTACCCTTCGAATGGGTGGCGCGCGGCTGGCGCCAAGCCGGCAGAGGCACGCGCGCTCCGTCCCTACCATTCGAGCGGGTGGCGCGGCCGCGCCCAAGCCGGCGCAGAGGCGCGCTCCGTCCCCTACCCTTCGAGCGGGTGGCGCGGCCGCGCGCCCAAGGCAGAGGCGCGCGCGCTCCGTCCCCTACCCTCGAGCGGGTGGCGCGGTGGCGCGCAAGCCGGCAGAGGCGCGCGCTCCGTCCCCTACCCTTGAGCGGGTGGCGCTGGCCGCGCGCGCCCGGCGCAGAGCGCGCGCCGGCTTGCCGCTTTGGGGACTACCGTGACCATGTGGACGGGTAGTGCGCTTTTAATGGCGGCTGGAATTGCACCGACGCCGTCTTGGCGAGAGGTCATAGTACGATCCGGCATGCCGTTGTGGGACACGCGCGACATGTAATTGGCGCGTCGTGGGATGTGGCGATTGCGTGATCGCGACCGCCGCCTCTTTTCGTGGAAATGGGGCGCGTGTTGAGGTGTGGTGGCATTCGTGCGCTGCTTGGCCACCTACCGCACGCCTCTAGGCCCCGCGATCCTTCTTTCCAGATCATGGGTAGTCGAACCGTTGTATGCTTGGTCTGTCTGCGTTTGAAACCGCAGGGAGGTGGCGGGCTTTATAAAGTTCCTTGTTGAGATGGGAGCGCCCCTCTCACCTACCACCTTGCTCTTCCTTTTCTCGTGCTTTGTCAGTAGCGCCGCCTGCTTCTTGCTTTGCTTCCTTCGCCGCGACTGGCAAGAGCAATGGCCGGTCATGACGACACCTCCCGCCGTCCCGGCGGCGATTCCTGCCTGCCGGGACGAGGAGTCCCATCCGGTGGGAGTATGAGTGGTGCGCGGGTGAGCTCACGCGCCAACAGGTGGTGGGATGCCATGGAGCACTCAGGGGGCCGCTGCTCCCGTGTACTAGGGAGGAGCCGTGTAACCGAAGAGGTGCTGCGACGACTTGAGCGGGAAGGGAAGATCCAAGATCGTAATGGGGCTCGCCTACCTCGCCACGACGAGACGGAGCTGAAGCCCGTGCAATGGAGGCGATTGTTTTGTTGCGTTCTTCGACGCTGGCTGCGAATTCCTCCACATTGTTTGTGGCGAAGTCCTCACGGGCCTCGGGTTGGAGATAGCCTAGCCGACGCCAAACGCCATAATCCGCCTCGGCTGTTTATGCGTGAAGCGTCGATGACGATGAAGCGGCGGCCCGGTGCAAGCTGTTCGCCACTCTGCACGACGCACGGTGCCAGTGCCGGAAAGTTGAGGGGCGTGTCCAACTTTGGCAACGTGGACTTCATGCTCCGCGTCATGTTCGACGCTGTTCCCGCCCCACCTCCACGAAATGGGAGTCCGCCGGCGCGGCAGGTGGTTCTACTATCTTGTGACCGACAAGAGCGGCCTGCAATGCCGAGGTGGGCTGATCGCGTTCAATAGCTCGCCGAGCCTAAAGGCGGAGGTTGATGATACACAAGGCTACAAAGCCTTGTCGGTCGCCTGTCGGATGAACATGCGTGACTGGCCGAGGAGTTCACCATGTATGGGGTGGCGTCACTCTCAAGTGGAAGTATGCTGACGGGCGACGACCGTGAGGACGGGTCGAGCCCTACCGTGTCCCGCCGCTCGCCTCCGCTCCTTAAGCCGCCGAGTGCATCCGTATGTACGCCTTAAACCTGCGTGGTTCCTGCTTGATTGTCTTGTTATCCCCTGCGCAGTGACTCGGCTGGAGGACGCGGAGCATGCGGTTGCGGCGCTCCTCGGCCCGTACACGCTGAAAGAACACCAGATTCGCGAGGCCGCAGTCACCACGGCTAAGCAAGGGCGGGTAAACCGCACCTGCGAGGTTCTGGGCATTGCGGTGCCTGAACGCGCGACCCCGGCGGGAGCTTCCGCAGATGCTCGAAGCCATCACGGTGGTGGCAGTCGAGTAGGGACGTCGTCTTTGCGGCGGCGGACTCGTTCCGCGGCCACCATATGCGACCCTCCGGGCACGTCGACTGCCAGCGCCGGCTCAGGGGGCGCGCGCCTTGACTCTCCGGTAGCCCTTGCCGATGCCGCGGACTGCGCCGGCGGCCATCGTTGGGTTAGAGACCACCAACCGGGGACATCGCCGCCGGGCGAGGGGTTGTGGATAGTGGTTTCTTGCCGCCCCACTACACCGCCAAGACGCGCCTCTGCAGCGGATATTGCGGGCGCCACCGCTGCGCCGGAGCACCGCGAAGAGTCGCCGACTGCCCCAGCGGCGCCGGCCCGCCCCCGTCGCCGGCGAAGGTCGATGCATGCGTCGCGGGCTCTTGCCTCGGGATGACGCTGGGGCGGACAAAGGCCTTCACGCCCGAAACCACCGAGGCGCCGCACTCTCAACTTGCGATCAACGGCGGTTGCCTCTCCTTGCGGCGAGGCGCGAAGGTAGGTGCGACTTCCCTTCTTCGCACGACTTCGAAACTCTCTCCGATCTGCTCGCTCATTCCATCGACCTCGGGAGAGACAAGGTCTCCGACGCGTGAAGGATCGAGCAGCGGTGTCTTGCGAAGTCCAAAACTCGCGCAGTAATGCCCCTCCGGTGCTTGTTGCGCGCGAGGCGGCCGACACGTCGGCGGCCTCGACGCGGTGGGGCCCGAACCCGTTCTCTCGGACTTCCTCCCGCGCTTGAGATACTGCATCCTTACGGCGGCCGCGAGCGCGTGAACAACGGCCTTGACCGACAGCGCTGTCCTCGTGCGGGAGACCACCTAGCACTCGCGACCGCAGCTTGAAATTAGGGTAAGTATGCGCGCTTGGTGCTAGGGTACCTTTGGCATTTGCTTGAGTCGTTGTTCTGTCGACACTTGCTATCAGCCGCGCTTGACGAGGTCCGTTCGGGAGCGAAGAGCTATGAAGCCGCCTTCGAGCGGCGGACGACGCCGCTTACACAATGAGGGCGAAGAAGAGCTTCGCGCTGGAGGGTGCTGGGGCCGTGGCACCGAGGCCGAGGAAGCGCGACCGAGACCGCGGAAGTCAAGCGTGCGCACGCTGAACGCGACTCCTTTCGCAATGATCACCGTCCTAGAAGAGGAAAAGACCCAACGGGCTGAGTGCATTTGCAGCGAAGAGGCGCCTTAGACATCGCGTCACGTCCGCATGGCGGGCCATGGAGGCTCAACCAGGCCCTCCGAGATTTGTGCGTTAATGTACCGGACACTACGCACACCGGAGAACTTGACGAGACGCTCGAGCTGATCCAAGAAGGCGGCGTTGCTCTCGCGGTGCGTAACCTTTGGCGAACATGCGGCTATGTTGGCGCGTGCCTTGCCTCGCCATGCTTCATACTCATGGGTGCCGGCACACCCATGCGCTGGTGAATCCACAACTAGATCTTCGGTGCCGCCGAAGGTGATGGTGGGCGCCAGTAAGCTTCATCGCCTAGCTGCGAACTTCCATCGGCGGATCTGGGATCGCTTTGGGAGGACACGACGAAAGCTGCCAGTGGCGACGCGCATGGAGAAGAGGACCCTCTCCAGCGGCTTGAAGCGATCTTCCGAGGCCACGATGGCGGTACAAGCTCGCCGGGACCACGCCAGGTTGAGCGGTCGGTCGGGGAATGTGTTGTTGCCCATGTTTGTAATCATGGAACCCCTTATTTTCACAATGAATCAAAGCAACACTATGTTGTTAGATTATACTTGCGAATGCGTGGGATCGACATCCACATCTTGTTTATGCTCGAAGAGTACGCACGGAAGCAACGTCGTGTGTGCACGAGATTCGTGTCTTGTTTATACTCAGAGAGTGCGCAGGAAAACATCCGCGTCTTAGTGCGCGGGCGCCTCCCCAGCTGCGTCTTATTTAGAGTCCAGTGGTCGGCGCATGCGGAGGTGAACCTCGGCGCTTACGACTTCCTTTATAGTCCGGAGACTTCGCGTGCGGAGGTGAACCTCGACGCCGTCTTATTTAGAGTCCGTGGATCGGCGCGTGCGAGGCGTAACTCAACGCTACGACTTTCTTTATAGTCCGGAGACTTCGCGTGCGGAGGTGAACCTCGATGCTACATCTTATTTAGAGTCCGTGGATCGGCGGCGTGCGGAGGCGAACCTCAACGCTACGACTTTCTTTATAGTTCGGAGACTCGCGCGTGCGGAGGTGAACCTCGGCGCCACGCCTTATTTAGAGTCCGTGGATCGGCGCGTGCGCAGGCGAACCTCAACGCTACAACTTTCTTTATAGTCCAGAGACTCGCGCGCGAGGTGAACCTCGATGCTACATCTTATTTAGAGTCCGTGGATGGAGCGCGCGGAGGCGAACCTCAACGCTACGACTTTCTTTATAGTCCGAGACTCTCGGCGTGAGGTGAACCTCGACGCTACGCCTTATTTAGAGTCCGTGGACCGGAGGGTAAGCAACTTCAGAACGGCAAGCTTTATTGAACTCCCGCTTGCGCGGGTGAGCATCGTGCAACAAACGATCGCGCCACTACACTTGCCGTGTTGCTGCTAGGTGTAATATCGCCGCAACTCGCGTTCGGCGCCCATGTGACGAGAGTCTGTCCTCGAGCGTGGCAAGACGGTATGCCCCTTCGTAACGCTTCTAGGACGATGAAGGACCCTCCCACATGGACTCCGGCTTGCCCACGCCTCCGCGTGTAGTGCCATTCTGAGGACGAGGTCCCCGGGCTTGAACGTTCGTGGATATACAGAGCGGTCCCGAGTACGCACTGTCTGTCTTGCGTACTTCTCAGCATGTTGGGTCGCACTCGCCCGCACCCGTCAAGGAGATCCAGGACACACGGCGCTCTTCATTCGACGCTGGGCGAGGACCCTCCGCGAGCCGCCTTGATTTCTTCGAGCGTCACGCCGTCGCGAAGAGGAGCTTAAAGGCGTGAACGCGCGTCGCGCGTTGCCGTTGTCGCGGAGGACCGAGGACGCCGAAGCTCGCTCGGCCACTTGCCCTTTGGCAGCCCGACGACGCGTTTTTATGGCGGCTGAGATAGCACCGTTCGCCCTCTCCACCGCTCCGTTGGTCTGGGGGTGCCCCACCGAGGCGAACCGGAGCGTGATGCCCATGCCATCGCAATACTCTTTAAACAGGTTGGCGTCGAACTGTAGGCCGTTGTTGACGGTGAGTTCCCTGGGCACGCCGAAGCGGCATATGATGTTCTGCCAGAGGAAGCGTTGCATGGCGGCGAGGTTATTTTGGCCAGGGCTACGCCTCGCCATCGGAAAAGTACTCGGTCGACTACCACAAATCGCAGTCCCCGGAGCTCGGGAAGCGGTCCTACTATGCCGATGCCCGGTGAGCCAGCCGCCACACCGGGGATAGGATTGAGTGCGCGCGGGGGCTGCGGACGATGCGGCCCATCCACTAGCACCCCTGACACCGGCGTACGAGGTCCTGGGCGTCAGTGATGGCAGTCGACCAGTAAAAGCCTTGCCTGAACGCCTTGCCGACTAGAGACCTTGGCGCCAGGTGAGATCCGCATGCACCTGCGTGGATGTCCGCAAGGAGGTTCCTGCCTTCTTCGGTCGAGAGGCATCGCAAGAGCGGTGCGCAAACCCCCTTTTTATAGAGTGTCTCTTCAAACACCTGGAAGGACCTGGTGCGGTGCTGCAGACGCCGTAACTCGGCGAGATCCTCCGGTTCGCGATGCCTGCAGAAATTGAAGATGGGCTCCCGCGATCACCAATGGGATGATGTGGTGTCGACGGCGCATCCTCGGTTATCTTGCGTGATGGCGCGCGGCAAAGACTTCCGTAGAACGCCCCATCGAAGTAATTCTTGCCGATCGCCGCCTTCGCGAGCGCATCGGCCTGCTCATTCTCCGCTCGGGGGATGGCCTTGACCGTGATACCCAGGAAGTGTCGTTCCCTTGCTCTAACAGCTGCAAGGTACTTGGCCAGCTCTGGGTCCTTGGCTTGATAAGACTTGTCGACATGACCCACCACCAGACGCGAGTCCGTGCGGACAAGCACTCGCCGCGCCCCGATCGCCTTGAGCTTTGTCAGGCCGAAGAGCAGTGCCTCATATTCGGCTGTATTGTTGGTAGCCGGGAAAGCAAGGCGCGTCGAATACCGTAGGCGTTGCCCCTCGGGCGTGACAATTACAGCGCCTACGCCGCGCTGCGCGCGCCGTAGGCTCCGTCGATGATGAGCGTCCAGATCGGTCGCCGTTCTTACGAGCGAGGAGCCGACGAGTCCATTCTGTGAGGAAGTCAACGAACTTGGGATTTGATCGCTGTCCGCGGTATAGGTCGGGAGAACGGGGCAAGCTCGGCGACCCATTTGCCGATCGCCCGTGGACTCCTTGTTGTGTAACATCTCTACCAGGAAAGGAGGAAGGCACCGTGATTGGATGGGCCGAAAATAGTGCCAAGTTTTCGGAGGCCATGATCGGTCGTAGCGAGCTTCTCGAGCTCCGTGTACCTCGCCTTGGTGCCTTGGAGGGCTTCGGAGACGAAGTATACGGGCCGCTACGTGGCGCCTTCTTCTAAAACCAGGGCGGCGCCGCCGTGAATCGACGCGCCGAGTAAAGCGAGAGGAGCCTCGGTGCTGGGGCGACCAAGGTGGGAGACTTGCGGATGTTTCTTGAGCTCGCTGAAAGCCTCCGCAATCGTTGTCCCAACGAAATCCATCACATCCGTGGAGTGTCTTGAAGAACGGCAAGCCCGCTCCGCCGCCTAGACAGGAAACGACTTAGGGCTGCCATGCGGCCCGCCAGCCTCTGGACTTCCCTCGTCGTCTTGGGTGGCTCCATACCCAAAATCGCCTGGATACCCCGGCCGGATACGAGTAACCCCAGGAGTTTGCCCGCCTGTACGCCGAAGACGCATTTGTCGGGGTTGAGCTTGATGCCGGCCTTTCTTAGGTTGTCGAAGGTCTCCTGGAGGTCCCGGCCGTGCTGCGCGAGGTGTCGAGTCTTGACTACCACGTCATTGACGTAGGCCTCCACGTTCCTCCCGAGCTGGACGGCCAAGGCGAGCGCAACAAGACGGGTGAAGGTAGCGCCTGAGTTCTTCAAGCCAAAGGGCATCCTGACGAAGCAGAAAGTCCCGATCGGCGTGATGAAACTGGTCTTCTCCTCGTCATCTTCAGCCATGTAGACCTGATGGTAACCTGAATAGGCGTCCAGGAAACTCATTAATTCGCACCCGGCGGTGGCATCGACGAGTTGATCGATGCGCGGCAAGGGGTAGTTATCCTTTGGACACGCCTTGTTGAGCGCCGTGAAGTCGATGCACATACGCCAGGCCCCGCTGGCCTTCTTGACTAATACTGGGTTAGCGAGCCACTCTGGATGGTGGACTTCGCGAATGACCCCAGCTCGGAGAAGCTTCTCCACCTCTGCCTTGGCTACCTGCTGTCGATCCACCGACATGCGTCGCAGCCTTTGCTTGACCGGCTTGGCGTCGGAGCAGACCACCAAGCGGTGTTCAATTACCGCTCGATTAACGCCCTTGAGGTCTTCAGGAGACCATGCGAAGATGTCGGCGTTGTTTTGAAGAACTTGGAGCAGATCTCGTTCGACCTCCGAGGGGAGCCCCTCGCAGATGGACACAAATTGCCCTCCTCCCGAGCGGCATCTTCTTGACTCGCCCCGGCCGAGGCTTGGGCGCCCACCGGGAGCGGAGGGCCCTCATCGAGGGCGCTGGAGAGGGCATGTACCGGGCGATGCAGGACTCGGCTGCCAGCCTCCGTGCGCCTGGCCAGGTCCTGGTCACCGAAGATAGTGATGACGCCCTCCGGACCCGGGAGCTTCATACACAAAAGGCGGGTGCGACCGTCGCCTCGAAAGATTTGATGGCAGGTTGCCCCAATATGGCGTTGTACGAATGCGGGATGTCCACGACGTCGAAGATGACATGCTCGCCCGGATATTGCCCTTGTTACCCTCCCGCGGAACATGACCGGGAGGACACATACCCTAATGCTGCAGCGTTGGCTTCGAAGCCTTGAAGGGAGCTCCGGCCGCTCTAGCCACCGCGAGGATTCCCATGCGGTCGAGGCCCCCGCGATCGAGCGTTCGCGAGCTTCCCCGTCAACAAGGACGCGCGACATCGTGGCGTGCTATGTGGGCCTGGATGACCGGAGGGTCTTGGTGAGGTACTCCACTCCTCTAGCGTCATTCAGGTCGAAGGTGATGTTCTGAGGCGGCATCCACAAGTGCGGCTGCCCCAAAGGGCCCGGGCGAGGACCCTCCGGTGATGATGCTTACGGCGCGGCACCATGTGTCCTTTCCGCGGCGCTCGCGGGGTTGCTCGCGGATAATGCTCTGAGCCGGCAGAAGGGCCGGGAGGCGAGGCCTGGATTCGACCGTCGCGTCGCAGCTTCATGACCGCAGCACGCCTCCGTGTGGTGATCGCTGTGATCGTGCACCTCGCACCACTTGCCGTAGTCCAAAGGCTCTTGTTCCGCGCGGGGGCGCTCGTCAGACCAAGGTCCGGCTTCTCGTCCTCGGCCCCCTCCGCACCGGATGGGGGCCGATCCTCGAAGGACGCTCCTGATGCCGAGGCCATGATGGGCCCTTTGCTGCCTACGCTGGTGACACCGAGGCTTGTGCTTGCCCTTGAGCGAACCTTCCTGCTCTCGGTGCCGCTGCTCCCGGGAGTGTCCTCCTAGGTTGTCAACCACGGGCCCGCCTGGGAATCGCTAGCTTCCTCGAGCGGGCCATTGGCGGGCGAGGTCGGGGTCGGGTACTGCATCTCGCGCTTCTTCCTCGGTCCCGCTGCGTATCCGTACATTGCGTCGAAGAGCTCCTCGATTGCCGCCTCACATACGCTGCGAAGCCACCAGTCCGCCTCGCTTTGTCCGGCTCGATGATCTTTGGGTAACTTGAAGTCTTCGGGCCACTCCACCCGCTGTAGTCCTGCCGAAAGCGGAGACTCCAGATCGGCCCACCGCGGCGGTAGGCAGCGTGATGTGGGGGCACCACGGCTGTCTGCCCTTGCTGGCTCCGAGCGTCTTTCATATTTCAGACAGCTCCGCGGAGATCCCCTAGCTCCGCCGGAGTGCGCGGAGGTTGCCGAGGGCGCCTTCCATCGCAGATGCCATCGGGGCCGTCGGCGCGTCAGCGGATGGGTCGGCGCGGGGTGGTCGCCTCGCGAGATCCCGCCCGTCGGTTGCCCGTCGCGGCTTCCGCCATCACCGATCCGCGACTGCCGGTGGCGTCGCGGCGAAGTGGCCGAGTAGACGTCGTCGCGTTGGTGGGTCGGTTGTCGTCGTCCACGATGGCGGGGTCGGTTGCCGTCGCCGTGCGAACGCCGACGCTCGTGCCCGCGACAGCCGACGCCGAGGCCCTGGTGTTCACGCGTCGCTCCGACCCGACCGTCTTCCTTCCCTTCGCCGCCGTCGATAAAGCTTTTTTCGTTGCCGTCTTCTTCTTCGATCTTCAGGCTTGTCCTCGTCCTCCCCACGGACGGCGCCAACTGTTGTGGTTACAGACCAAACAGAGAGAGATGGTAGTGGGGAGTGGGAAGTGTCCTCCTTCCTCCCATAGCCTTTCCTGATATATATATGCGTATGGGATGTGCTTTTACAGTTATGCCCTTACATCAGTTTATCCCCACTAGGGGTATTTGAGTCATTACATATGTTCTACTCTGGTCTTTATAGTCTTCTAACAGGCCCGCTGGGTTTAGGTGGGGGCCACCCCTACAACATCAAGTTACCATTCCATCTTTTTCTGGTCTTTATGATGTTGAAATATATCTTGATTGAGAGATGACGGTAGAGCAGAAGTTTAATTCTCACTTGGTTCCTGAGCAACATAGAGTTAGACAAGATACTAGTGAGTTTAAGGACTTTGCTATTATATGGTGGAATGAACTGGGTACCATGCGCTTACAACCTGATACATGGGAGCAGTTAAAAGAAGCTATGCGTGCTAGATTTGTTCCTCCTGCTGTTAAACATGAAATGGATAAGAAATTGCAGCGCTTAGACCAAAGTAATAAATCTGTCAAGGAATATTATCAAGAACTACAAATAGGCTTATTGCGTTGTAATGTTGTAGAAGATGAGGAGGATAAGATTTGTCGTTTCCACGGGGGGTTCGGCGTGAAATTCAGGACATTGTTGATTATAAAGAGTTTACTACTGTCAACCAGTTGTTCCAGCTTGCTATGCTTGCAGAAAAAGAATTGCAGGGTAGGCAACAAAGTACAAGGAGCAACTTTAGAGGTACATCTACATCGAGATAGACGCATGGGCAAGCCAAGATAGCCCCACCTCCTGTTTGTCGAGCTGCTGCCCCCTCTGTGAGTAGGGCGTGTTCAGCAGCACCGTCGCCACCATCACGCGCACCCGAGATGAGCAAATCTACTAGTGTGCAAGCACCAGCACAGAGCTCTTAATCGGTTGCTTCCACGGGCGTCTGACGGGCATTGTGTGCCACCGTTGTAAAGGGATGGGCCACGACATGAGAGATTGCACAAGTCAGCGGGCGTACATTGCGACAGAAGATGGTGGTTATGTAAGTGCTAGTGATGTTGAGGATGAATATGCTCTTACAGCTAACGTTGCAGGCAATGGTGATGATCATGAGAACAAACCTGTGTTTGTGCCATTTTCTGTGACTAACAACTTGCAGTGTAGTTGAGAACCATGCGAAGAGGAGCATGAGCTGATTGAATCACTGATCCCATTGGTTGAGAATGAAGATAAGGAGATGGATGCACTTACATCATCTGAGGAGAGCCAAAAAGATAAAGAACATGGTGCTATCATCGCTCACGGTATTGATTTGGTGCTACAACAAGACATAGATCAATCTTGTGAGTATATACCTACTGTAGTGCAATCTTCTGATGTTCCTTGTGTTGACTTAAATGAACCATGTGCTGATCTAAATTCTCATAATTTTGCACATGTCGAATTAATAACACAAAAAGAAGTTTTGACTAGAATTTCTCCTGCTAATTCATTGTGTTACATCATGTTGGATCTACCTATGAAATTGTCACACACTATGGAGAAAGTTTCTGAACTTGCATGTTCGAAATTCTTATTTAGTACCTACACCCTGGATATAAGTTTAATTTGATTGGAGATTATGGTGTGGAAAATCAATTTCTTGTATATCGAATATGCATAACTTGTGATCACATGGATGAATTGAAACTTGCTGTTTGGGACAACAATTCTTGTATGCTGAATCATGTTCAATGTGAGAGGAAGTAAAATTTAGTACTCATCCAATGCCTATGTGTTCAACTTTTTGCACTATCTAGTATGGACAATCTGAATAAAGATGATGAATTATGGCAGAACATACAAGCCTCTTCACCCTTGTTAGATGAATTTGCTATGATTCGATTGAGATATGATTATATGGATGAACTTTGCTTGATTCCAAAAGTTGTAGTTTTGCCCATATGCGCCACCACTACATGTTTGCAACGTCAAAGATTTGAATTGCATAAATGCTTAGCCTACATTTGCAAAACAAATTGCAATAATTACTGTGTGAGAAATTTTGAATTGCTCATTAACATATATGATTACTCTTGGGTTAATAATACAATGAGCTTTTATGATCGCTGCTGTTTTATAACATTAATTGTGCAACAACGAAGAACTGTTAAAACGGATGATATATACATATACCATGCATACACCTTGGCTTCTTTGTTACCATATTTTCAGCTTATCAAAAGCCGAGGACGGCTTTATTTGCAAGATGGGGAGGATGATAAGAACATGTACCCTATGGATACAACCATATTTGCTATACCTATTGTTCCAATTACAAGAGCTCCTACGCATCACTTAAATTATGAGGTGAGCTCGTTTCAAAGAGATTTTACATTATTTGATAAAGAACTTATGATATTACATAATGAGAGTTTGTTGCGTTCGTTATCATGTACCAAGATTTATGATCAAGATCATGCAATACGTGATGCTACACCTATGTTAAAACCGAGGACGGTTTTCTATCAAGAAGGGGAGGATGATGTGACCACGTCACCAACACGTACGACCATAGCGGCCAATATCAAGATTGAACTAAAGGTGAATTCATTTGTTCAACTTCCACACATTTTAAATGAGAATATGATGCTACCTAATGATGAAAAAATATATACTTGTAGCACCACATCACTTTGGAACCAATTGAAGCAAGGGTTCAAGTTGGACAGGTTTTGGAATCCGGTTCGGCCTCCAGATCAATTCGGATTCAGCCTGACAGGTCAACTTCAAACGGCCATAACTTTTGATCCAGAAGGCGTCTCGGGGCCCGTGAGTACTCGTTGGAAAGCTCTTGGAGTCTACCTCCACTCGAGTAGATCAGAAACTGCAAAATAAGTCACGTCACTTTTCCAGTCCGAGTCAAAGTGGGCCAAGGGCCTTGTAACTTGGGCTATTTGGGCCGGTACTGTTCACATGAACAGTACCACGGCCGCGTGAACAGTAATCATGAATAGTACCATATCCCTTTTCGTTAGATAAGTGGGTCTTCCCCTCCTATTTAAGGAGGTCGCACCCCTTTAGTTTTCTTTGGGTTTTGCTTAGATTAATTCTGTCTTTGAACAGTTTCGCCGTTCATCGGTTTGTGAGACCCCAACTTGTGAACTTAATATTTATTCGCAATTTCAGATTGCATCTTGTACTCTATTGCTTGTGTTCTCGATTAGCTTGCAGGAGATAGCCTTCTTGGCGAGGTCAATCGTGTTCGCGCGGTTGATAACCAACGAGCAGTGGTGTAGTGATTGCGAGGGTTCGATCTATTTTGGTCGAGCCTTTGGATCATCAACGTCGAGATCTCCATAATCGACTTATCAGTACCTCTCGGAAGATCGGGCGACTTATCAGTACCTCTCGGAAGATCGGGCCATCGTCACATCAGAATCCGTCCAAGTCAGCGTGAAACTTTCCTCCAAGATGGGTTGCAATGCGTACTATGCATCAATGCATAAGAAATCACCGCACGAAATGAAACTTAGTGCCCAACACCTCGAATGGACTTTATATGCGCCCAAGCTCATTTCAGCACGCATTTCGAATCCGTCCGAGTCAGTGTGAAACTTTTCTTCGCTACGGGTTTCGACAGCAATCCAAGCGTACGAAGTCAAGGCACAGTATGGAACTGAGTGCCAACACCCCGAATGGACATCATATGCACCTAGGGACTGTCGGCACGCTTTTCGAATCCGTTCGAGTCAGCGCGAAACTTTCCTTGACATGTGCCGATGGCATCATGAGATCCATGCATCTGTCGAATCGCAAAATGAAACTAAGAGCCGACACCGAATGTACTTCCTAAGCGCCTAGCTCATTAAAGTATGCATTCCAAATTCATTTGAGTTGGTGCAAAGCTTCCCGATAATGTGTTTCGATAGATACTGTACATCCATGAGTAAGAAATCGGCGCATCGAAACGAAACGCAATAGCAAACAACCTGAATTGACTACAATGTTCTCTAGCCCATTTGATCGTGCATTGCAATCCATCCGAGTTGGTGCGAAATCGACGGCGTCATAAGAATCATGCGTGAGAAATCGATGCATGAAACGAAACTTAGTGCCAGCACTACGATGGACTTCATATTCACCTTGGCACATTTTGCTATGCATTTGAATCCATCTAAGTTGATGTGTATGTTCCTCCACGACGGTTTCAAAGGCATCATATGAAAGGAACGCGCGTGAGCTACGATAGCAGAAAATAAAATTTTCTACCGCGCACACAGGACATCATGCTAAGAAGGGATCATAGATCGTTACCACTAGACGCATGGCGCAGCGAAGAAGAGTTGGGAAGCCGATCCAACCACGCGTCGAGGTAGTAGTGGAAGTAGCCGATCGTCCCAACAGATCGTCTCCTCCACGCGATCAACCACACCACGAGCAGATCCAATCTGTAGTTTGTTGATGCCGATCAACGCCGCAACGAGCAGCGCCTCCACCGGTATCCACACGTCCGGGGCTGGAACTCCGATCGCGAGTGTACCAGCACTCGCGAGCGGCTAGGGTTTGGCTCGGGAGGTGGCGGCTAGGGTTTTGTTCGGGAGGAACATATCGTGTATCCTCAGCCCCCGCCTCCAAATATATAGACCTCCTCACTTGGGCCTCGTGGACCGAGGCCCAATAGGAGTCTATCGGATCTCTATCCGAATTGAGCCCACATCCGAATCACATTCGAATTAGTGTTCCAACCCATTAAGTGTGCGACCACTGTAGGTTCACGTATACTTGGTCGCGACCGGAAACACCTTTCCGGTCACCTGTTAATAGCGGCCTCTAGCAAGACATATTAACCCCAAAGTATACGTAAAGATCATATCGGCTGAACCTGTAATGTTCTCATGTACGAATCCCTTTGCCTCACGATATAGATTAAGCTCAAGGCGAGACCTGTGTCATCCTCTTAATAGCTCAATCACTCTCGATTCCGTGATGGATTATAAACTTGTGATTGACTCCTCAATCACATTGGCATGGCCATGCACTTTCATAATCCATTACATCGAGGGCCCAGAGATATCTCTCCCATAAGGAGGGCAAATTCTATCTTGATCATTCACATCCCACTACATGTTTCATAGCAAACCCGAAGACTACTTTTATGACTACCCAGTTACGGAGTAGTGGTTAGTAGTCCCAAAATAGGCTACTACGCATGTTGGGAACCATGATGATCTCAAGTCTAAGGATTCTACATAAACACTACTTGAGACCAACTAATGACACATGGAATCTCTGCAGTGTCTCATGGCGGGTCTATCCAACATATGTTCACTAACACATGTCCATATTATTGATTTGGTATCTCCATACCATGATCCATGAGACATGATCATCAATCAATACATATGCTGATCTTTGAATCATATTTGTTCCTCATATGATATATGATCAGGGATCATTTAGAAATAGCAACATTTTGGCATTAAGAGTCTCATGAATAAGTCACATACTCATTGATCAATAATGATAATGTCTATTTCAAGGAACAAAGCAATGTATCATAAGCATAGTATGTGATATATTCAACATCTCCATGTTGCCTCTAGGGCATATCACCAACAGTCTCCCACTTGCACTAGAGTCAACCATGTAGGTATCTAATACCCATTGCCCTAGTGTGAGCCTCATGCTTTGGCTGGGAAGCGGCTTTGTCAACGGATCTGCAATGTTCAAATCCGTTTGTACTTTGCATATCTTCACATCGCCTCTCTCCACAATCTCGCGGATGAGATGAAATCGCCGTAGAATGTGCTTGGACTTCAGTGCGATCTAGGCTCCTTGGCTTGCGCAATGGCCCCACTATTGTCACAATGAGGTCCATTGGGCTGAGGCACTAGCCACCACACCAAGCTCGAAACAAATTTCTTGATCCAAACAGCCTCTTTAGCAGCTTGAAGCTGCTATGTACTCGGCCTCTGTTGTAGAATTAGCAACCGTCTCTGCTTGGAACTCTTCCAGCTCACCGCACCGCCATTCAGGCAGAACACAAATCCAGTTTGCGATCTAAAATCATCTTTGTCAGTTTGGAAGCTAGCATCGGTGTAACCATTTACAACGAGCTCTTCCTCACCCCCATAGACGAGGAACACATCTTTAGTTCTTCTCAAGTACTTCAAGATGTTCTTTACGGCAATCCAGTGACTTTCACCTGGATCTGACTGGTATCTACTTGTAGCACTTAAAGCATACGAGACATCTGGACGTGTACAAAGCATGGCATACATAATGGATCCCATAGCCGAAGCATATGGAATCGCATTCATTTTATCCCGCTCATCAGGTGTACTAGGACACTGACTCTTGCTAAGATGTATACCATGTGACATAGGTAGGAATCCTTTCTTGGAATCCTGCATGTTGAACCTTTTCAACACCTTGTCAATGTACGTATCTTGGCTTAATCCAATTAGCCTTCTTGATCTATCCCTATAGATCTTGATGCCCAGAATATATGCCGCCTCTCCTAAGTCTTTCATAGAGAAACTATTTTTCAATGAAGACTTAACAGATTCGAGCATAGGAATGTCATTTCCGATCAGTAATATGTCATCCACATATAAGACCAGAAACACGAGTGCGCTCCCACTAGCCTTTTTGTAAACACAAGGCTCTTCTTCGTTCTTGATGAAACCAAACCCTTTGATTACTTCATCAAAACGAATGTTCCAACTCCGAGATGCCTGCTTTAATCCATAAATGGATCTTTGCAGCTTGCATATCTTTCCAGCTGATTGCGGATCGACAAAACCCGTGGGCTGTGTCATGTACACATCCTCACTCAGATTTCCATTAAGGAAAGCTGTTTTGACATCCATTTGCCATATTTCATAGTCGAAATATGCAGCAATCGCTAGAATGATCCGAATAGACTTTATCATTGCGACGGGCGAAAAAGTTTCATCATAATCAACACCTTGAATTTGTTTGAAACCTTTGGCCACCAATCGCGCTTTATAGATGTGAACATTTCCATCTATGTCTATCTTTTTCTTGAAAATCCATTTGCACTCAATGGTTTTAACACCATCGGGGGATCAACCAAGTTCCAAACTTGATTCTGTGCATGGATTCAATTTCGGATCTCATGGCTTCAAGCCATTTCTCAGAGTCTGGTCCCACCATCGCTTCTTCATAGGTCTTAGGCTCATCGTTGTCTAACAACAATATGTCCCGTTGTTGAGTAGTCAAGAACATGTACCTCTCAGGTGCAGCGTGACCTCTCGACCTCGTGGTGCGGTGTGTCCACAACAGGTTCTTCAACAGTTTGTTCATCCTGTTGTGGTTCTGTAGGAGCTGAAACGTTTTCAGGTGTTTCCCGAATTTCTTCAAGTTGCACCATGCTCCCACTATCCCTTCTTGAGAGAAACTCTTTCTCTAAGAAGACACCATGCCAGGCGACAAACACTTTGCCTTCTCCTTGATTATAGAAGTAATATCCTTTTGTTTCCTTAGGATACCCGATAAAGAAGCATTTATCAGATTTAGGACTGAGCTTATCAGATTGTAAACGTTTTACATAAGCCTCACATCCCCAAATCTTAAGAAAAGACAAGCTAGGACGTTGACCTGTCCACATCTCATATGGTGTCTTTTCTACTGATTTTGATGGAACCCTGTTTAGTGTGAAAGCGGCTGTTTCAAGAGCGTACCCCCAAAAAGACAACGGAAGATCACTTTGGCTCATCATGGAGCGCACCATATCTAATAAGGTGCGATTTCTCCGTTCAGATACCCCATTCCATTGAGGTGTTCCTGGCGGAGTCAATTGTGGAACAATTCCACAATCCTTCAGATGATTGCCAAACTCATGGCTCAAATACTCGCCTCCACGATCAGATCGTAGAAACTTGATTGTCTTGCCTAAATGATTTTGCACTTCATTTTGGAATTCTTTGAACTTTTCAAAGGATTCGGACTTATGCTTCATCAGGTAGATATACCCATATCTACTAAAATCATCAGTAAAAGTTATGAAGTACTGAAAACCACCTCTGGCTGTTGAGCTCATTGGTCCACATACATCAGAATGTACGAGTGCCAATAAGTCACTTGCCCGTTCACCTTGACCGGTGAAAGGTGCCTTTGTCATCTTGCCAAGTAAACAAGATTCGCATGTCTCAAATGATTCAAAATCAAATGAGTGCAGAATACCATCTCTATGGAGCTTCTCCATGCGTTTCTCATTTATGTGGCCTAAGCGACAGTGCCAAATAAACGTGGGATTCAAATCATTCGAACGTTGCCTCTTTGCATTAATGTTATAGACCGGTGACTCTTCAAGAGTAAGAACATATAACCCATTCACCAATGGAGTATGACAATAGAACATATCTTTGAAATAAAGAGAACAACCATTGTTCACAGATCTAAAGTCATAACCTTCTGCTTGCAAACATGAAGCAGAAATAATGTTCTTGGAAAGAGATGGAACACAATAACAATTATTCAATTCCAAAACTAATCCTGAAGGTAAAGACAATGGCATGGTGCCAACAGCGACCGCAGCAACTTTTGCTCCATTGCCAACGCGAAGATCCACTTCGCTCCTCCTCAAACTTCTACTTCTTCTTAGCCCCTGCAACGATTTGCAAAGGTGAGCAACCGATCCGGTATCAAATACCCAAGAATCAGTGGATGAAGTAGCAAGATTGATCTCTATAACATTTATACCTGGAGAGGAAGTCGTACTTCCCTTCTTCTTCTCAAGATCCTCCAAGTACTTTGGGCAGTTCCTTTTCCAATGACCTGATTGCTTACAGTAGTAACAATCTGCATTAGGAGCAGCGCCCTTCTTGACTTGCTTGGCCTTAGAACTGCTCGCGATCTCATCGGGAGCTAACTTTCTTTTGACCGCGCCTTTCTTGACATTGGGCTTGCCCTTGCCTTTCTGCATCATCATCACATGATTGCTGCTTTTCTTAATGCTTTCCTCGGCAGCTTTTAGCATCCCATGCAACTCTGCCAGGGTCTTGTCCATGTTGTTCATGTGATAGTTCAGTATGAATGGCTCAAAGCTCGAGGGGAGCGACTGGAGAATCACATCAGTAGCCAACTCTTGGCTAAGGGGAAAACCAAGCTTTTCCAGACTCTCAATGTAGCCAATCATCTTAATCACATGAGGGCTGACGGGATTCCCTTCTGCAAGCCTGCACGCAAACAAGGACTTTGAAGTGTTGAACCTCTCAGCCCTTGCTTGGTTCTCAAACATACCACGCAACCCTACAATGATATTGTAGGCATCTGTGTTCTCATATTGCTTCTGAAGCTCAGAGGACATTGTGGCAAGCATGAGACAGCTCACATCAAGGTAATCATTCGTTTGCTTCTCATAAGCTCTCCGTGCAGCCGCAGTAGCATTATCAGGCAAGTCATCAGGATAATGAGACTCAAGGACATACTCCTTGCGCTCTTGCTTGAGAACAATTCTCAAGTTGCGATACCAATCCATAAAGTTCGTTCCATTGAGTTTTTCTTCTCAAGAATAGATCGCAAATTAAAAGAACTGGATGCGGCATTAGTTGACATGATCTACAACAAAGAATATGCAAAGTTTAGCACTATGTTTATGTTCATCTTTTATTAAACAATTTAACAAAAGACTCCCACTATGTGTTTTGCAACAAAACTCCCTCTAAGTTACATAGTGGGTCAAGAACCTCATTTCACTAATTCCTAGTGAGCTTTGGCATCACGGCTAGAAAACTAGTGACATGGGTAAGCAACACCTTGCTAATCACATCCCTATGTGACTCTTGCTTGTTGGGTGACATCAACATGCCTCGGCCCCAATCTATGCCCCAAGGTCCAAAACTGTTTTGATAACCTTGTTAAGTAAACCAAATGCTTCCGCATGTAGATGTCCGACATCTACCCCAAATAATGATGATAACCGACGGCACTCTACTTTGGTAGACCTACCATGCGGTGATCATTATCTTTTGGTGCAACATATGGAAGGGCATGAACACCTAATTTTATGAGGATTCTATCCTACCAAAGCAACATATGACAAAAACATTGCATAAGAATAAGATAGATAATATCACAGATAAACACATTTAACTGTGAAGTAGTATGGCCCAAACAAATGGTGATCTCCATCTCCATGTAGGTGTAGACGATCTCCATCCTCCACATCACTCCTTTAGGCCACCATGCTTGAAAGCTTGTAACCTCAAAACTAGGCTACTACCTATAATAGCTAGAAATTGAAGATTACAAAGATAGATTCAAGCATTAAGGTCGACACGCAGGTCGTTAAATACAATATAGACAGCTAACAATAGCTGAAATAATCATGACACGCAGGCCATGAACGAATGTTACATGCATCACATACATCTCATACATTCCAATAAGATATAGGGCCATACTATTCACATCATTCTCTGCAAAAACAAGTTAGACGTAGAATCGTATTCTACCTAACGATGTGAACCCAAGACGCTATACAAGGCGGGTACGCACGGCGGTCCCGCTGGCCGGTCAGCGGGCGGGGGGTCGAGCGGGCGGGCGGGCGGTACACCCTACGAAATTTACAGATCCAATCTATGAAATCGCAATGGAAAAACTATTCGGCACAACCACCTTATGCCGATCCGAGACATTCTCTAGGATGCTAGTTTTTCCACTGGGCCGAGGCCATCAGATCCGTAACCTACTAGTATTCGGCATAACCACCTTATGCCGATCCGAGACAATCTCTAGGGCACTAGTATTCCCACTGGCCCGAGGCTATCAGATTCGTATCCTACTAGTATTCGACATAACCACCTTATGCCGATCCGAGACAATCTCTAGGGCACTAGTAGTGATACAATCTGCGCCTCATCCAACCCCTATTCACCGATTGATCTCATCAACCCGTGCTACCATCGATTCATCACATGAACCGACTGATCTAGACTGTAATAGATCCAATCTACTACAACCGCATATCATCATATGCGCTGATCCAGATCGCAAACTAAGCAAGATGGCTCTGATACCACTGAAAGGAACGCGCGTAGGCTACGATAGCAGAAAATAAAATTTTCTACCGCGCACACCAGGACATCATGCTAAGAAGGGATCATAGATCGTTACCACTAGACGCGCAGCGCAGCGGAAGAAGAGTTGGAGAAGCCGATCCAACCACGCGCGTCGAGGTAGTAGTGGAAGTAGCCGATCGTCCCGAACAGATCGTCTCCTCCACGCGATCAACCACACCACGAGCAGATCCAATCTGTAGTTTGTTGATGCCGATCAACGCCGCAACGAGCAGCGCCTCCACCGGTATCCACACGTCCGGGGCTGGAACTCCGATCGCGAGTGTACCAGCACTCGCGAGCGGCTAGGGTTTGGCTCGGGAGGTGGCGGCTAGGGTTTTGTTCGGGAGGAACATATGCGTGTATCCCTCAGCCCCCCCGCCTCCAAATATATAGACCTCCTCACTTGGGCCTCGTGGACCGAGGCCCAATAGGAGTCTATCCGGATCTCTATCCGAATTGAGCCCACATCCGAATCACATTCGAATTAGTGTTCCAACCCATTAAGTGTGCGACCCTGTAGGTTCACGTATACTTGGTCGCGACCCGGAAACACCTTTCCGGTCACCCTGTTAATAGCGGCCTCTAGCAAGACATATTAACCCCAAAGTATACGTAAAGATCATATCGGCTGAACCTGTAATGTTCTCATGTACGAATCCCTTTGCCTCACGATATAGATTAAGCTCAAGGCGAGACCTGTGTCATCCTCTTAATAGCTCAATCACTCTCTCGATTCCGTGATGGATTATAAACTTGTGATTGACTCCTCAATCACATTGGCATGGCCATGCACTTTCATAATCCATTACATCGAGGGCCCAGATATCTCTCCCATAAGGAGGGCAAATTCTATCTTGATCATTCACATCCCACTACATGTTTCATAGCAAACCCGAAGACTACTTTTATGACTACCCGATTCACGGAGTAGTGGTTAGTAGTCCCAAAATAGGCTACTACGCATGTTGGGAACCATGATGATCTCAAGTCTAAGGATTCTACATAAACACTACTTGAGACCAACTAATGACACATGGAATCTCTGCAGTGTCTCATGGCGGGTCTATCCAACATATGTTCACTAACACATGTCCATATTATTGATTTGGTATCTCCATACCATGATCCATGAGACATGATCATCAATCAATACATATGCTGATCTTTGAATCATATTTGTTCCTCATATGATATATGATCAGGGATCATTTAGAAATAGCAACATTTTGGCATTAAGAGTCTCATGAATAAGTCACATACTCATTGATCAATAATGATAATGTCTATTTCAAGGAACAAAGCAATGTATCATAAGCATAGTATGTGATATATTCAACATCTCCATGTTGCCTCTAGGGCATATCACCAACATCATAAGGTCCGTGCGCATGAAATGGAGGCACGAAACGAAACTGAGTTCCAACAGGGCAAATGGACTTGCCCTAACTCATTTTGGCCTGCATTTTGAATCCGTCTGAAATGGTGTGAAGCTTTGAATCACGTTGAGATCTGGTGGCAGCATAAGATCCATGTGTGTGAAATTGATGTACGGAAAAAAACTGAGAGCCGAACCCGTCGAATGGACTTCATTTGCGCCAAGCACATGTCGGTATGTTTTTTGAATCCGTTGGAGTCAGTGTGATACTTTGCTCGAAGACATGTTCTAACGGCATCCAAACATCTATTCGTATGAAATCCAAGCACAAAATGAAACTCAGTGCCAACGCCCTGGACGTCTTTGGTATGCGTCATACCTCACTTCGGCATGAATTTCGGATTCGTTCGAGTCGACGTGAAACTTTGCGCAACGACGGGTTCGAAAGGAATCATAATATCCTCGCGTACGAAATCGAGGTATGGAATGAAAATGAGTGTCAAACAACCTGAATTGACTTAGTGTGTGCCCTTCCTCATTTTTGAATGCATTTTGAATTCATCCGAGTCGGTAAGAAACTTTCATCCACAATGGGTTGGAACGGGTACTGCACATTGATGCGTTCGAAATCGAGCCACGAATTGAAACTTAGTTCCAAATGCATCGAATGGACTTCATATGCAGCCATGCTCACTTCGGCACACACTCTGTATCCGTCCTTGTTAGTGCGGATCTTTCCTCCATGACGTGATCGAGACATCGTAAGATCCATCCGTAAGAAATCAGGTCGTGAAACTGAGTGCTAAACAACGAGAGAGGACTTCACATGTGACTAGCTCATTTCGGCATGCTGTTAGAATCCGTCCAAGTCAGCGTGAAACTTTCCTCCAAGATGGGCTGCAATGCGTACTATGCATCAATGCATAAGAAATCGCCGCACGAAATGAAACTTAGTGTCCAACACCTCGAATGGACTTTATATGCGCCCAAGCTCATTTAAGCGCGCATTTCGAATCCATCCGAGTCAGTGTGAAAGTTTTCTTCACTACGGGTTTCGACAGCAATCCAAGCGTACGAAGTCAAGGCACAGTATAGAACTGAGTGCCAACACCCCGAATGGACATCATATGCACCTAGGACCTGTCGGCACGCTTTTCGAATCCGTTCGAGTCAGCGTGAAACTTTCCTTCACATGTGCCGATGGCATCATGAGATCCATGCATACGAAATCGAATCGCAAAATGAAACTAAGAGCCAACACCCCGAATATACTTCCTAAGCGCCCTAGCTCATTAAAGTATGCATTCCAAATTCATTTGAGTTGGTGCGAAAGCTTCCCCGATAATGTGTTTCGATAGATACTGTACATCCTTGAGTAAGAAATCGACGCACGAAACGAAACGCAATAGCAAACAACCTGAATTGACTACAATGTGCTCTAGCCCATTTGATCGTGCATTTCAATCCATCCGAGTTGGTGCGAAATCGACGACATCATAAGATCCATGCGTGAGAAATCGATGCATGAAATGAAACTTTGTGCCAACACTACAGATGGACTTCATATTCACCTTGGCACATTTTGCTATGCATTTCGAATCCGTCTATGTTGATGTGTAAGTTCCCTCCACAACAGGTTTCAAAGGTATCATAAGGTCCGTGCGCATGAAATGGAGGCACGAAACGAAACTGAGTTCCAACAGGGCAAATGGACTTGCCCTAACTCATTTTGGCCTGCATTTTGAATCCGTCTGAAACGGTGTGAAGCTTTGAATCACGTTGAGATCTGGTGGCAGCATAAGATCCATGTGTGTGAAATTGATGCACGAAAAAAAACTGAGAGCCGAACCCATCGAATGGACTTCATTTGCGCCAAGCACATTTCGGTATATTTTTTGAATCCGTTGGAGTCAGTGTGATACTTTGCTCGACGAAATGTTCTAATGGCATCCAAACATCTATTCGTATGAAATCGAGGCACAAAATGAAACTCAGTGCCAACGCCCTGGATGTCTTTGGTATGCGTCATACCTCACTTCGGCATGAATTTCTGATTCGTTCGAGTCGACGTGAAACTTTGCGCTACGACGGGTTCGAAAGGAATCATAATATCCTCGCGTACGAAATCGAGGCATGGAATGAAAATGAGTGCCAAACAACCTGAATGGACTTAGTGTGTGCCCTTCGTCATTTTCGAATGCATTTTGAATTCATCCGAGTCGGTAAGAAACTTTCATCCACAATGGGTTGGACCGGTATTGCACATTGGTGCGTTCGAAATCGAGCCACGAATTGAAACTTAGTTCCAAATGCATCGAATGGACTTCATATGCAGCCATGCTCACTTCGGCACACACTCTGTATCCGTCCTTGTTAGTGTGGATCTTTCCTCCATGACGTGATCGAGACATCGTAAGATCCATGCGTAAGAAATCAGGTCGTGAAACTGAGTGCCAAACAACGAGAGAGGACTTCACATGTGACTAGCTCATTTCGGCATGCTGTTAGAATCCGTCCAAGTCAGCGTGAAACTTTCCTCCAAGATGGGTTGCAATGCGTACTATGCATCAATGCATAAGAAATCGCCGCACGAAATGAAACTTAGTGTCCAACACCTCGAATGGACTTTATATGCGCCCAAGCTCATTTCAGCACGCATTTCGAATCCGTCCGAGTCAGTGTGAAACTTTTCTTCACTACGGGTTTCGACAGCAATCCAAGCGTACGAAGTCAAGGCACAGTATGGAACTGAGTGCCAACACCCCAAATGGACATCATGATGTGACCACGCCACCAACACGTACGACCATAGCGGCCAATATCAAGAATGAACTAAAGGTGAATTCGTTTCTTCAACTTTAGCATATTTTAAATGAGAATATGATGCTACCTAATGATGAAAATATATATATATTTGTAGCACCACATCACTTTGGAACCAATTGAAGCAAGGGTTCAAGTTGGACAGGTTTTGGAATCCAATTTGGCCTCTAGATCAATTCGGATTCACCTTGACAAGCCAACTTCAAACGGCCATAACTTTTGTTCCAGAAGGCTTCTCGGGGCCCGTGAGTACTCGTTGGAAAGATCTTGGAGTCTACTTTCAGATGGATCTGGTCTCACCTCCAAACTCCACTCGAGCAGATCAGAAACTGTGAAACAAGCCACGTCACTTTTCCAGTCCGACTCAAAGTGGGCCGAGGGCCTTGTAACTTGGGCTATTTGGGCCGGTACTGTTCATGTGAACAGTACCATGCGCATGAACAGTAACTAGGAATAGTACCACATCTCTTTTCATTAGATAAGTGTGGCTTCCCCTCCCCTATTTAAGGAGGCCACACCCCTTTAGTTTTCCTGGGGTTTTGCTTAGATTAATCTGTCTTTGAACAGTTTCGCCGTTTATCGGTTTGTGAGACCCCAACTTGTGAACTTAATATTTATTCACAATTTCAAATTGCATCTTGTACTCTCTTGTGTTCTCGATTCGCTTGCAGGAGATAGCCTTCTTGGCGAGGTCAATCGTGTTCGGCACGGTTGATAACCAACGGAGCAGTGGTGTAGTGATTGCGAGGGGTTCGATCTGTTTTGGTCGGAGCCTTTGGATCATCAACGTCGAGATCTCCACAATCGACTCATCAGTACCTCTTGGAAGATCGGGCCATCGTCACATCAGTTGGTATCAGAGCAACGGTTGCCCGTGAGGTAATTCTTGTATCCCTAGTTTGTAGATTGATTTTTATTTCCTATAGTCCAAAAAAAATTGCCCCACAAAAAGAGTTAATTTCCGCTGTCCAAACCCCATTGTGCGTTTCAATCTGTTAGTTTTGGTTTGCTAAATTGAATTTGTGTCCATATTAGCATTGTCTAGTTGCTGGTCATATCTTTGTTCCATTAAAAATCCAAACATAAGAAAAATTCCCCACCCCAAACCCTAATTTCCAATTTATTTGATTTTTCCTTTCTCTGCAGCCGCCACCAAAAACGTCATAACGTTTGATTCCGAGATTATGTTTGAGTGAGACCACCGCCATTAGATTCAAAAATTCCTTATCCATCTATCTGTAAAATTTCACGTCATTCCAGCAAGGCAGTTAAGAGATATATGCGGTGAAAGTTGACCCAGTTATCTGTTTTGAATCTGCAATAGTCAGTAGTTGTGATTTTTGTGCGAATTTTTGCGTCGGGTTTTGGAAGTTGACCCCAAAAGAAAATCTGTAGAAAAAGCCGTCAGAAAACATAGAAAAAAAGAATCAGTGAAAAAGAGGCATCTGACAAAAAGTTACGGCCAAAACACCGATGTACTGTCCAGTGGACAGAAATCTTCAGTTTTCAGTTTTGGGTCAATCCTTGTGTTCTTCAATTCCAGATTGCATTGGATTGAATTATCTTGTATTTACCACTCATACACATTGTCATACACTTGTTTTTAGCCTTCTTCCATTCTTGGTTGATCAGCAACATAGGCTAAGTGCTAGATACGGACTATAATTCAATTCTATGCAATTCTGAAATTAACTGATTGTTCTCCTTTGCTACATATTGTGCCTTCCAAGCTCCACATACTCTTGATCAGAACAGGTCCCCTCTTGCAATCGTATCCACGCTCGATACGGTGTCACGAACCAGCCACCGGTTGTACCACCTGCTGCATTGGTAAGAACACTTGTAAGGGTGTGGTAAGGCGCTTGAGAATGTGTGATTCCACCTTCCACCACCTAGTAGTTGATACGGATAATACCTTTGTGTTATCTTTTGTTTTCTACTAACCATGACAGGTGGGTCGTCGATGATCAAGAGTGTGTTTTAAAGGGTGAGCTCATGGCGCCCTTCGATGAACAACGCACTACCATTATTGAGGACTTCAACAGGAAGTTTCCAGCTACGACAGATACATTGCAGCGCGCATCAATGAGAGTATTATGCGCCTTGAAAGAATGCTGAATCGCCACCAAACATTGGACACGAGTATGATCACGATGCGGACCATGATCGTGTGGAGGAGATGATAATGAGAGACAAAACTGTGACGCCGGAGCTGCATTTGCTGCCCAAGATGCACGACACCGCCTACATCAAAACCGTCATGGTATGGGAGGTACTAATTTTCAGCACCACAATGCTCGTGTTAATGATAAACCATTTGCTAAAGTTAAATTTACCATACCATCTTTTGCGGGTACTTATGATGCTGAAACTTATCTAGATTGGGAGATGACAGTTGAACAAAAATTTAATGCCCATCTAGTTCCTGAAGTGCATAGAGTCAGACAAGCTACTAGTGAGTTTAAGGACTTTGCTATTATCTGGTGGAATGAACTAAGTAACATGCGCTTACAACCTGATACATGGAAGCAGTTAAAAGAAGATAAGCGTAATCGTTTTGTTCCTCCCACATATAAACTTGATTTGAGAAAAAAATTACAGCGCTTAGAACAAGGTGAACGTTCTGTTTAGGACTATTATGCTGAGCTTCAAAAGGGTATGATGCGTTGTGGGGTTGTTGAGGACACGGAGGATAAGATTTGTCATTTCTATGGGGGGTTACGGCGTGAAATTCAGGACATTGTTTATTATAAAGATTTTACTACTGTCAACCAGTTGTTCCAGCTTGCTTGTTTGGCAGAAAAAGAATTGCAGGGTAGGCAACAAAGGTCGAGGAACAACTTTGGAGGTACGTCTACATCGAGATTAATGCCTGGGCAAGCCAAGATAGCCCCACCTCCTATTTGTCGAGCTGCTGCCCCCTCTGTGAGTAGGGCGCATTCAGCAGCACCGCAGCCACCATCACGCGCACCCGAGACGAGCAAATCTACTAGTGTGCAAACACTAGCACAGAGCTCTTCATTGGTTGCTTCCACGGGCCGTACGACGGGCATTGTGTGCCACCATTGTAAAGGGATGGGCCACGTCATGAGAGATTGCACAAGTCAGCGGGCGTATATTGCAATAGAAGATGGTGGTTATGTAAGTGCTAGTGATGTTGAGGATGAATATGCTCTTGCAGCTAACCTTGCAGGTAATGGTGATGATCATGAGAACAAACCTGTTTTGTGCCCTTTTCTGTGACTAACAACTTGTAGGTAGTTGAGAACCATGCCGAAGAGGAGCATGAGCTGATGGAATCGTTGACCCCATTGGTTGAGAATGAAGATAAGGGGATGGATGCCCTTACATCATCTGAGGAGAGCCAAAAAGGAAAAGAACATGGAGCTGGCTCACGGTACTGATTTGGTGCTACAACAAGACATAGAGCAACCTTGTGAGTATATACCTGTTGTAGTGCAATCTTTTGATATTCCTTGTGTTGACTTAAATGAACCATGTGCTAATCTAAATTCTCATAATTTTGCACATGTCGAATTAATAACACATAAAGAAGTTTTGACTAGAATTTCTCCTGCTAATTCATTGTGTTACATCATATTGGATCTACCTATGAAATTGTCACATGCTATGGAGAAAGTTTCTGAACTTGCATGTTCGAAATTCTTGTTAAGTGCCTATACCCCTGGATATAAGTTCAATTTGATTGGAGATTATGATGTGGGAACTCAGTTTCTTGTATATCGAATATGCATAACTTGCGATCACATGGGTGAATTGAAACTTGCTATTTGGAACAACAATTCTTGTATGCTGAATCATGTTCAATGTGAGAGGGAAGTAAAATTTAGTACTCATCCAATGCCTATGTATTCAACTCTTTTTACACCATCTAGTATAGACAATCTGAATAAAGATGATGAATTATGGCAGAACATACAAATCTTTTCACCCTGGCTAGATGAATTTGCTATTGTTCGATTGAGATATGATTATATAGCTGGATTGTTCCTCACTTACATTTGCAAAACAAGTTGCAACAATTACCGTGTGACAAATTTTGAATTGCTCATTAACTTATATGATTACTCTTGGGTTAATAATACAATTAGCTTTTATGATTGCTGCTGTTTTATAACCTTAATTGTGCAACAACGAAGAACTGTTAAAATGGATGACATATACATATACCATGCATACACCTTGGCTTCTTTGTTATCATATTTTCAGCTTATCAAGAGCCGAGGACGGCGTTGTTTGCAAGAAGGGGAGGATGATAAAAACATGAACCCTATGGATACAACCATATTTGCTCTACTTGTTATTACAATTACAACAGCTCCTACGCATCACTTAAATTATGAGGTGAGCTCGTTTCAAAGAGATTTTACTTTATTTGATAAAGAACTTATTATATTACATAATGAGAGTTTGTTGCGTTTGTTATCATACACCAAGATTTATGATCAAGATCATGCAATACGTGACACTACACATATGTTAAAACCGAGGACGGTTTTCCATCAAGAAGGGGAGTATGATGTGACCACGCCACCAACACGTACGACCATAGCGGCCAATATCAAGAATGAACTAAAGGTGAATTCGTTTCTTCAACTTCAACATATTTTAAATGAGAATATGATGCTACCACATCACTTTGGAACCAATTGAAGTAAGGGTTCAAGTTGGACAGGTTTTGGAATCCAATTCGGCCTCCAGATCAATTCGGATTCAGCTTGACAAGCCAACTTCAAATGGCCATAACTTTTGATCCAGAAGGCTTCTCGGGGCCTGTGAGTACTCGTTGGAAAGATCTTGGAGTCTACTTTCAGATGGATCTGGTCTCACCTCCAAACTGCACTCGAGCAGATCAGAAACTGTGAAACAAGCCA
Source organism: Dendrocalamus sinicus (assembly GCA_036346575.1). Lineage (NCBI taxonomy): Eukaryota > Viridiplantae > Streptophyta > Magnoliopsida > Poales > Poaceae > Dendrocalamus > Dendrocalamus sinicus. The sequence continues at coordinate 22,318 of JAYEVI010000194.1, read as the reverse complement.
TGTCACTTTTCCAGTCCGACTCAAAGTGGGCCGAGGGCCTTGTAACTTGGGCTATTTGGGCCGGTACTGTTCATGTGAACAGTACCACACGCGTGAACAGTAACTAGGAATAGTACCACATCCCTTTTCATTAGATAAGTGTGGCTTCCCCCTCCCCTATTTAAGGAGGCCACACCCCTTTAGTTTTCCTAGGGTTTTGCTTAGATTAATCTGTCTTTGAACAGTTTCGCCGTTTATCGGTTTGTGAGACCCCAACTTGTGAACTTAATATTTATTCGCAATTTCAGATTGCATCTTGTACTCTCTTGCTTGTGTTCTCGATTCGCTTGCAGGACATAGCCTTCTTGGCGAGGTCAATCGTGTTCGGCGCGATTGATAACCAGCGGAGCAGTGGTGTAGTGATTGCGAGGGTTCGATCTGTTTTGGTCGAGCCTTTGGATCATCAACGTCGAGATCTCCACAATCGACTTATCAGTACCTCTCGGAAGATCGGGCCATCGTCACATCAGTTGGTATCAGAGCAACGGTTGCCCGTGAGGTAATTCTTGTATCCCTAGTTAGTAGATTGGCTTTTATTTCCTATAGCCCAGAAAAAAAAATTGCCCCACAAAAAGAGTTAATTCCGCTGTCCAAACCCCGTTGTGCCTTTCGATCTGTTAGTTTTGGTTTGCTAAATTGAATTTGTGTCCGTCATAGCATTGTCTAGTTGCTGGTCACATCTTTGTTCCATTAAAAATCCAAACAAAAGAAAAATTCCCCACCCCAAACCCTAATTTCCAATTTCGGCTGATTTTCCTTCCTCTGCAGCCGCCACCAAAAACGCCATATCTTATTATTCCGAGATTATTTTTGAGTGGGACCACCGCCATTAGATTCAAAAATCCTTTATCCATCTATCTGTAAAATTTCACGTCATTCCAGCAAGGCAGTTAAGAGATATCTGCGGTGGAAGTTGATCTAAAATTCAGATTGAATCTGCAACAGTCGGCACTTGTGAATTTTGTGCGACTTTTTCGGTCGGTTTCAGAACTTGGCCCCAAAACAAAAGTTGTAGAAAAAGCCGTCATAAAACATAGAAAAAAAGAATCATTGAAAAAAAGGCAACTGACAAAAAGTTACGGCCAAAATACCGACGTGCTGTCTAGTGGACAGAAATCTTCAGTTTCCAGTTTTGGGTCAATCCTTGTGTTCTTCAATTCCAGATTGCATTGGATTGAATTATCTTCTATTTACCACTCCTACACTTTGCCATACACTTATTTTTAGCCGTCTTCCATGCTTGGTTGATCAGCAACATAGGCTAAGTGCTAGATCTGAACTATAATTCAATTCTATGCAATTCTGAAATGAACTGATTGTTCTCCATTGCTACCATATTGTGCCTTCCAAGCTACACCTACTCTTGATCAGAACAGGTTCCCTCTTGCAATCGTACCCACGCTCGACACGGTGTCACGAACCAGCCACCGGTTGTACCACCTGCTGCATTGGTAAGAACACTTGTAAGAGTGTGATAAGGCGCTTAGAATGTGTGATTCCACCTTCCACCACCTAGTAGTTGATAGGGATAATACCTTTGTGTTGTCTTCTGTTTTCTACTAACCATGATAGGTGGGTCGTCGATGATCAAGAGTGTGTTTTAAAGGGAGAGTTCATGATGCTCTTGGATGTAGTTCCTAAGCGCCCTAGCTCATTAAAGTATGCATTCCAAATTCATTTGAGTTGGTGCGAAAGCTTCCCCGATAATGTGTTTCGATAGATACTGTACATCCATGAGTAAGAAATCGACGCACGAAATGAAACGCAATAGCAAACAACCTGAATTGACTACAATGTGCTCTAGCCCATTTGATCGTGCATTTCAATCCATCCGAGTTGGTGCGAAATCGACGACGTCATAAGATCCATGCGTGAGAAAGTGATGCACGAAACGAAACCAAGTGCCAGCACTACAGATGGACTTCATATTCACCTTGGCACATTTTGCTATGCATGTCGAATCCATCTAAGTTGATGTGTAAGTTCCCTCCACGACAGGTTTCAGAGGCATCATAAGGTCCGTGCGCACGAAATGGAGGCACGAAACGAAACTGAGTTCCAACAGGGCAAATGGACTTGCCCTAACTCATTTTCGCCTCCATTTTGAATCCGTCTGAAACGGTGTGAAGCTTTGAATCACGTTGAGATCTGGTGGCAGCATAAGATCCATGTGTGTGAAATTGATGCACGAAAAAAAACTGAGCGCCGAACCCGTCGAATGGACTTCATTTGTGCCAAGCACATTTCGGTATGTTTTTTGAATCCGTTGGAGTCAGTGTGATACTTTGCTCGATGACATGTTCTAACGGCATCCAAACATCTATTCGTATGAAATCGAGGCACAAAATGAAACTCAGTGCCAACACCCTGGACATCTTTGGTATGCGTCATACCTCACTTCGACCTGAATTTTGGATTCGTTCGAGTCGACGTGAAACTTTGCGCAACGACGGGTTCGAAAGGAATCATAATATCCTCGCAAACGAAATCGAGGCATGGAATGAAAATGAGTGCCAAACAACCTGAATGGACTTAGTGTGTGCCCTTCCTCATTTTCGAATGCATTTTAAATTCATCCGAGTCGGGAAGAAACTTTCAGCCACAATGGGTTGGAACGGGTATTGCACATTGGTGCATTCGAAATCGAGCCACGAATTGAAACTTAGTTCCAAATGCATCGAATGGACTTCATATGCAGCCGTGCTCACTTCGGCACACACTCTGTATCCGTCCTTGTTAGTGCGGATCTTTCCTCCATGACGTGATCGAGACATCGTAAGATCCATGCGTAAGAAATCAGGTCGTGAAACCGAGTGCCAAACAATGAGAGTGGACTTCACATGTGACTAGCTCATTTCGGCATGATGTTAGAATCCGTCCAAGTCAGCGTGAAACTTTCCTCCAAGATGGGTTGCAATGCGTACTATGCATCAATGCGTATGAAATCGCCGCACGAAATGAAACTTAGTGCCCAACACCTCGAATGGACTTTATATGCGCCCAACCTCATTTCAGCACACATTTCGAATCCGTCCGAGTCAGTGTGAAACTTTTCTTCGCTACGGGTTTCGACAGCAATCAAGCGTCACGAAGTCAAGGCACAGTATGGAACTGAGTGCCAACACCCGAATGGACATCATATTCACCTAGGACCCGTCGTACGCTTTTCAAATCTGTTCGAGTCAGCGCGAAACTTTCCTTGACATGTGCCGATGGCATCATGAGATCCATGCCTACGAAATCGAATCGCAAAATGAAACTAAGAGCCAACACCCCGAATGTAGTTCCTAAAGCGCCTAGCTCATTAAAGTATGCATTCCAAATTCATTTGAGTTGGTGCGAGCTTCCCGATAATGTGTTTCGATAGATACTGTACATCCATGAGTAAGAAATCGATGCACGAAACGAAACGCAATAGCAAACAACCTGAATTGACTACAATGTGCTCTAGCCCATTTGATCGTGCATTTCAATCCATCCGAGTTGCTGCGAAATCGACGACGTCATAAGATCCATGCGTGAGAAATCGATGTATTAAACGAAACCTAGTGCCAGCACTACAGATTGACTTCATATTCACCTTGGCACATTTTGCTATGCATTTCGAATCCGTCTAAGTTGATGTGTAAGCTTCCTCCACGACAGGTTTCAAAGGCATCACAAGGTCCGTGCGCATGAAATGGAGGCACGAAACGAAACTGAGTACCAACAGGGCAAATGAACTTGCCCTAACTCATTTTGGCCTGCATTTTGAATCCGTCTGAAACGGTGTGAAGCTTTGAATCACGTTGAGATCTGGTGGCAGCATAAGATCCATATGTGTGAGATTGAGGCACGAAAAAAACTGAGTGCCGAATCCGTCGAATGGACTTCATTTGCGCCAAGCACATTTCGGTATGTTTTTTGAATCCGTTGGAGTCAGTGTGATACTTTGCTCGACGACATGTTCTAACGGCATCCAAACATCTATTCGTATGAAATCGAGGCACAAAATGAAACTCAGTGCCAACGCCCTGGACGTCTTTGGTATGCGTCATACCTCACTTCAGCATGAATTTCGGATTCGTTCGAGTCGACGTGAAACTTTGCGCAACGACGGGTTCGAAAGGAATCATAATATCCTCGCATACGAAATCGAGGTATGGAATGAAAATGAGTGCCAAACAACCTGAATGGACATAGTGTGTGCCCTTCCTCATTTTGGAATGCATTTTGAATTCATCCGAGTCGGCAAGAAACTTTCATCCACAATGGGTTGGAACGGGTACTGTGCATTGGTGCGTTCGAAATCGAGCCACGAGTTGAAACTTAGTTCCAAATGCATCGAATGGACTTCATATGCAGCCATGCTCTCTTCGGCACACACTCTGTATCCGTCCTTGTTAGTGCGGATCTTTCCTCCATGACGTGATCGAGACATCGTAAGATCCTTGCGTAAGAAATCAGGTCGTGAAACTGAGTGCCAACAACGAGAGTCGACTTCACATGTGACTAGCTCATTTCGGCATGCTGTTAGAATCCGTCCAAGTCAGCGTGAAACTTTCCTCCAAGATGGGTTGCAATGCGTACTATGCATCAATGCATAAGAAATCGTCGCACGAAATGAAACTTACTGCCCAACACCTCGAATGGACTTTATATGCGCCCAAGCTCATTTCAGCACGCATTTCGAATCCGTCCGAGTCAGTGTAAAACTTTTCTTCACTACGGGTTTCGACAGCAATCCAAGCGTCGAAGTCAAGGCACGATATGGAACCGAGTGCCAACACCCGAATGGACATCATATGCACCTATGACCTGTCGGCGCGCCTTCGAATCCGTTCGAGTCAGCGTGAAACTTTCCTTGACATGTGCCGATGGCATCATGAGATCCATGCCTACGAAATCGAATCACAAAATGAAACTAAGAGCCAACACCCCGAATGTACTTCCTAAGCGCCCTAGCTCGTTAAAGTATGCATTCCAAATTCATTTGAGTTGGTGCGAAAGCTTCCCCGATAATGTGTTTTGATAGATCTTGTACATCCATGAGTAAGAAATCGGCGCTTCAAACGAAACGCAATAGCAAACAACCTGAATTGACTGCAATGTGCTCTAGCCCATTTGATCGTGCATTTCAATCCATCCGAGTTGGTGGGAAATCGGCGACATCATAAGATCCATGCGTGAAAATCGATCGTGAAACGAACTTTGCTATGCATTTCGAATCCGTCTACACATGGACTTCATTTTCACCTTGGCATATTTTGCTATGCATTTCGAATCCGTCTAAGTTTATGTGTAAGTTCCCTCCACGACAGGTTTGAAGGCATCATAAGGTCCGTGCACATGAAATGGAGGCCGAAACGAAACTGAGTTCCAACAGGGCAAATGGACTTGCCTAACTCATTTTGCCTGCATTTTGAATCCGGTGAAACGGTGTGAAGCTTTGAATCACGTTGAGATCTGGTGGCAGCATAAGATCCATGTGTGTGAAATTGATGCACAAAAAAACCTGAGAGCCGAACCCGTCGAATGGACTTCATTTGCGCCAAGCACATTTCGGTATGTTTTTGAATCCGTTGGAGTCGGTGTGATTCTTTCCTCGGCGACACGTTCTAACGGCATCCAAACATCTATTCGTATGAAATCGAGGTACAAAATGAAACTCGGTGCCAGCATACTGGGCGTCTTTGGTATCGTCATACCTCGCCGGCAAAATTTCGGATTCGTTAGTCGACGTGAAACTTTGCGCAACGACGGGTTCGAAAGGAATCATAATATCCTCGCATACAAAATCGAGGCATGGAATCAAAATGAGTGCCAAACAACCTGAATGGACTTAGTGTGTGCCCATCCTCATTTTCGAATGCATTTTGAATTCATCCGAGTCGGTAAGAAACTTTCATCCACAATGGGTTGGAACGGATACTGCACAGTATGGAATTGAGTGCCAACACCCCGAATGGACATCATATGCATCTTGGACCTGTCGGCACGCTTTTCAAATCCGTTCGAGTCCGCGCAAAACTTTCCTTGACATGTGTCGATGGCATCATGAGATCCGTGCCTACGAAATCGAATCGTAAAATGAAACTAAGAGCCAACACCCCGAATGTACTTCCTAAGCGCCCTAGCTCATTAAAGTATGCATTCCAAATTCATTTGAGTTGGTGCGAAAGCTTCCCCGATAATGTGTTTCGATAGATACTGTACGTAACATCCCAAAATTTTGCTTTCTGAAAAATTTAAATTCAAATTAATTATTTTAAAGTATTTGAGTTTTATTTGGATTTGCCTGAATTTCTGTTTTTGAAAAGCTAGGTTTGAAAAGTATTTTAAGTAAAGCTGAAAATATAGTTAAATAAAAGATATTTTAAATTTCTATAAAAATCCTAATTCAAATTAATTATTTGGAGTTATTTGGCTTTATTTGGTTTCTGGATTTTAGGAATTTAAAATGTATTTTGAAAATAAAAAGTATTTCAAGTATGAAAATTAAATACCAACATTAGTTGGAAGTATTTTTATTAAATCCAAAACTTATCCGAGAACTTCGTGAATTTTTCTGGAATTTTTGGAAGTATTTTCATATTTTTACGAGCTTATTTGGATTTTACGGCCATTTCTAAAAATCTGAAATCAAAAATCAAAATTAAAATTCCTCCTTCTCCTCTCGCCGCCACGTGGGCGGCCGGATTACCGCCCACGCCGCCACCCGCGCCCGCTTCTCCCTCTCTCTCACTCAGCCCACTGTCGTGCGCGCGCTCTCCTATCCGTGACCGCCCGAGCCCACCCGTCAGCTCCGTCTTCCCCGCCCACCTTCTTCCTCCGCACGCTGCCTCCGTCTTCCCCGAAACTGCCGCCCCTCGCCACCGGGTTCTTTCCTTTTTCCGCCGCCCGTGTGACCCGCGCCCCTTCCATCCTTGCCCCCCGATCTCTTTCCTTACGCGGCCGCCCTTGCCTTCTTTTCCCCCTCATGTCGCCGCCGCGAAATCCGGCGAGGCATTAAAGCGCCCCCGCCCCTCTCCGGACCCTATAAAAAGGCCCCCGAGCAGCCTCGTCCTCCGCACCACCTCGCCCCGCACTTCTCTGCCCCTCTCGAGCTCCCCACCGCCCTCGCGCCGTGCGCCCGAGCTCCCGAGCGCCAAAGCTCCTCCGGCGAGGAATTGCGGGCACCTCCGGTGTCCTCGCGCCATGCCGCCGCCTTCCCCGGATTCACCGCGTCGCACTCGACATCCCCCGTCCCTCGGCCGGACCGCAACTTGCCGAGCACCGCCGCCGCTTGGACCCGTCGCTCGCCGCCTCCACCTCGTCGCCGGCCATCCCGGGCTCCCGGGACCCCACGCCAAGGTGAAACGAGTTGCCCTCACCCTCCTCTTACCTCGGTGCCCTCGCCGTCCTCCGCGTGGACTCTGCATTGGCGACCTAGAGGCCGTGCGCTCCGCCGATGACCGCGCCACCTCGGCCCGGCCGATGCTGCGTGGCGACCACATGGCGCCACGCCAGCGCCACCTCGGCCTCCTCGGCCCGGTCGGCGCCACCGCCGCGCCTTGCCACCTCACCATTTCCCGGCCGTGGACTGGTCCATGGACCGAGGCCCACTGTCGATCGACCCGGCCCACTGGATGACGCAATCTGGCGTCATTAATCCTTTTCCGTTGAAAAATATACGGCCGAAAAAGAAATTCCCTGCTGATGCAATAATTCAGATTTTCCTTTAGGAAAGTAATTCCAAAAATTCAGATTTTCTTTTTCTCTGAATTTAAACTTCCCGGAGTCCGTTCTCCCTCGTTTTAACTCCGTTTGAGCCCATTCAAATTTCTAAATTCATCAAAAATTCCAAACTATCCATTTCTTCCATCCTTTCAAATATTTGAAATTTATTTGATATTTCAAATATTTAAATTTCAAATTCAAAGTGCAGTTTAATTTCAAAGCCTCAATTCCATTCCAAATTTCTGTGCACTTTCAAAATTCAAATTCAAATCTTGCCAAATCTCCATAAAATCCATTCTAATTTCCTTGGTCCAAATATTATCTCAGTAATTTCGTTTCCCAACCGATCTTCCAGATATTCGTTCTCCCTCGTATGAACCCCAAATCCGTTGAAACTTTCTCCTAAATTCTTCTAAAATCACGACCTATTCAACTATGGCCTCTATTTGAGTTTTTGAGTCTATTTGATTTGATTTGTATTTATTTACTTTGTTTGCTTTGTCTTTTCTCGCGTAGATTCCAACGTTGTCGACGATCCTCTTCACGAAGAACAAGAAGACCCGAAACCACAAGAAGGCAAGTCTCCTTTGATCATCTTGAACCTATGATTTTGAAATGTTTTAATTATTTTAAATTATGTGCATTGCTATTTATATAAAATATTAGTTCAAATCTTTAGGAATTAGTTATTCCAACTTTGTTATGCCCTCATTTGACATTGATTGCCATATACCTTGTCACCCTAGAACTTCCTTTGTCTCAATAATGAGATTAATATTAATCCTTGTGAATATTAGAATGGTAGGATAATGCTTAGTCATGCTATCTAATATCTTTAGAAACTCTTGAAAATGGGAAATTAAGATTTATTATTGAACCCTTGTGTTTGTAAATGAAGTGGCAATTGGAGTTGTCACTGTGATTTTAAAATAAAATAAAATGTGAAAGTTGGTTTAGATTAGGGTGGATGGTTGGTTTGGGTTGGTGCAGGAAGCACGAGATCTTGTAAAGTGTATGTTCCACCCTAGTCAACTAAGGACCGGCGCTTGTGTTTGTCGGTGAGCATTAACCGTACAACCACAAGTCTATATGGAGTGCGACCTGGTGACTAACTTATGATAGTCTAGTTTAGGTGCCACTAGTGGAAAGTGGGTGCCGAGGATGGACTGGTTATCACAGTGAGGGCAGGATTTCTTGTACTCATATGGCGCAGAGGGCTTGGTTGGGCAGTTAGCCTACTGCGGTGAAACCTCGTGGGTAGTATCTAGCTAGATTAGAGTAAGGTAAAGGCTTTGTGATATTTTATCTGGGTCTCATGCCAAAGGAAGCGTGTTGACTTTTAGGATAATTTATCTCTTGTGGGTAAAGTTGTACAACCTCTGCAGAGTGTTAAACTATTGAATAGCCGTGCCCACGATCAAGGGCGGGCAAGGAATGCATTCACATGGTAGATTTCTGGTTTTGGTTTTAAAATCAAAGTTTTGTATTCCGAGAGTGGAGGAACTCTCGGAAGGGAATCTGGCAGATGGAGCAGAGAGGGTGGATGTAACCCGCAATATTAACTTGTTCAGTTGGAAATGATTAAGCTAGTGTTGGTGGATAGAGCCTTCACTAGAGAATAATTATTAGTTCTGTTAAAATCATTTACTTTATTAAACTGATGCCTTTGAAAATAATTAGTAGTAATTGAATTATAAAATATTGCTTTGTGCAAAAGAACCATATAGCCTTCCTTTGTTAAAAGCCTTGCATCTATGCATTTTTCCCAAGACTTGCGGAGTACTTTATGTACTCACATGCTACACTCAAAAATAAATCTCAGAGGAAGTTGAAGCTCAAGAAGGTTTCTACGACTACTGCTTCGCTTGTGGCTGTGATGGATTTTTCCCGGAGGACTAGGTCGCGCTTCCCCAATCAATTGCCTGTGGCGTATTGATGGGTCTTCACCGAGTTTATCTTTTGCTTCCGCTGTGTTTCGTGTGTGCGAGGTCTTGAAACATCAATTGTAATAATGAGATCTTCGGTCTGTACTCTTTAATATCGTAATAAAGTGCTGCTAGTTATGTATTCATTTCTGTTTAACTGTGTGCACTAGCTTTGATTTGGGACTAGTGAAGTAATACACAGAGGGTCCGGGTTCGGAAATCCGGGGTCCCGACACTGTACATCCATGAGTGAGAAATCGACGCACGAAACGAAACGCAATAGCAAACAACCTGAATTGACTGCAATGTGCTCTAGCCATTTGATCGTGCATTTCAATCCATCCGAGTCGGTGTGAAACTTTTATTCACTACGGGTTTCGACAGCAATCCAAGCGTCTGAAGTCAAGGCACAGTATGGAACTGAGTGCCAACACCCGAATGGACATCATATGCACCTAGGACCTGTCGGCACGCTTTTCAAATCCATTCGAGTCAGCGCGAAACTTTCCTTGACATGTGCGATGGCATCATGAGATCCATGCCTCTAAATCGAATCGCAAATGAAACTAAGAGCCAACACCCGAATGTACTTCCTAAGTGCCTAGCTCATTAAAGTATGCATTCCAAATTCATTTGAGTTGGTGCAGCTTCCGATAATGTATTTCGATAGAATCTTGTACATCCATGAGTAAGAAATCAGCGCACGAAACGAAACGCAATAGCAAACAACCTGAATTGACTACAATGTGCTCTAGCCCACTTCATCGTGCATTTCAATCCATCCGAGTTGGTGCGAAATCGACGACATCATAATATCCATGCGTGAGAGATCGATGCATGAAACGAAACTTAGTGCCAGCACTACAGATGGACTTCATATTCACCTTGGCACATTTTGCTATGCATTTCGAATCCGTCTAAGTTGATGTGTAAGTTCCTCCACGACAGGTTTGAAAGGCATCATAAGGTCCGTGCGCATGAAATGGAGGCGAAGCGAAATTGAGTACAACAGGGCAAATGGACTTGCCTAACTCATTTTGGCCTGCATTTTGAATCCGTGCGAAGCGGTGTGAAACTTTGAATCACGTTGAGATCTGATGTGTGTGAAATTGATGCAAAAAAAACGAGAGCGAACCCGTCGAGCGGACTTCATATGCGCGAGCACATTTGGTATATTTTTGAATCCGTTGGAGTTAGTGTGATACTTTGCTCAACGACATGTTCTAACGGCATCCAAACATCTATTCGTATGAAATCGAGGCACAAATGAAACTTCGATTGCCAACGCCTGGGCGTCTTTGGTATCGTCCTACCTCACTTCGGCATGAATTTCGGATTCGTTCGAGTCGACGTGAAACTTTGCGCAACGACGGGTTCGAAAGGAATCATAACATCCTCGCATACGAAGTCGAGGCATGGAATGAAAATGAGTGCAAACAACCTGAATGGACTTAGTGTGTGCCCATCCTCATTTTCGAATGCATTTTGAATTCATCCAGTCGGTAAGAAAGTTTCAGCCACAATGGGTTGGAGCGGGTACTACACATTGGTGCATTCGAAATCGAGCCACGAATTGAAACTTAGTTCGAAATGCATCCAACGGACTTCATATGCAGCCATGCTCACTTGGCACACTCTGTATCCGTCCTTGTTAGTGCGGATCTTTCCTCCATGGCGTGATCGAGATATCGTAAGATCCATGCGTAAGAAATCAGGTCGGCCCGAGTGCCAAACAACGAGTGGACTTCACATGTGACCAGCTCATTTCGGCATGCTGTTAGAATCCGTCCAAGTCAGCGTGAAACTTTCCTCCAAGATGGGTTGCAATCGTACTATGCATCAATGCATCGAAATCGCCGCACGAAATGAAACTTAGTGCCCAACACCTCGAATGGACTTTATATGCGCCCAAGCTCATTTTAGCACGTATTTGAATCCGTCCGAGTCGGTGTGAAACTTTTCTTCACTACGGGTTTCGATAGCAATCCAAGCGTCTGAAGTCAAGACACGATATGGAACTGAGTGCCAACACCCCGAATGGACATCATATGCACCTAGGACCTGTCGGCATGCTTTTCGAATCCGTTCGAGTCAGCGAAACTTTCCTTGACATGTGCGGTGGCATCATGAGATGCATGTCTGAAAATCGAATCGCAAAATGAAACTAAGAGCCAATACCTCGAATGTACTTCCTAAGCGCCCTAGCCCATTAAAGTATGCATTCCAAATTCATTTGAGTTGGTGCAGCTTCCACGATAATGTGTTTGATAGATACTGTACATCCATAAGTAAGAAATCGGCCTTAAACGAAACGCAATAGCAAACAACCTGAATTGACTACAATATGCTCTAGCCCATTTCATCGTGCATTTCAATCCATCCGAGTTGGTGCGAAATCGACGACATCAGAAGATCCATGCGTGAGAGATCCATGCATGAAACGAAACTTAGTGCCAGCACTACAGATGGACTTCATATTCACCTTGGCACATTTTGCTATGCATTTCGTATCCGTCTAAGTTGATATGTAAGTTCCCTCCACGATAGGTTTCAAAGGCATCATAAGGTCCGTGCGCATGAAATGGAGGCACGAAACGAAACTGAGTTCCAACAGGGCAAATGGACTTGCCCTAACTCATTTTGGCCTACATTTTGAATCCGTCTGAAACGGTGTGAAGCTTTGAATCACGTTGAGATCTGGTGGCAGCATAAGATGCATGTGTGTGAAAATTGATGCACGAAAAAAAACTGAGAGCCGAACCCGTCGAATGGACTTCATTTGCGCCAAGCACATTTCGGTATGTTTTTTGAATCCGTTGGAGTCAGTGTGATACTTTGCTCGATGACATGTTCTAACGGCATCCAAACATCTATTCGTATGAAATCGAGGCACAAAATGAAACTCGGTGCCAACGCCTGGGCGTCTTTGGTATGCGTCCTACCTCACATCGGCATGAGTTTCGGATTCGTTCGAGTCGACGTGAAACTTTGTGCAACGACGGGTTCGAAAGGAATCATAATATCCTCGCGTACGAAGTCGAGGCATGGAATGAAAATGAGTGCCAAACAACCTGAATGGAGTGAGTGTGTGCCTTTCCTCATTTTAGAATGCATTTTGAATTCATCCGAGTCGGTAAGAAACTTTCATCCACAATAGGTTGGAACGGGTACAACACATTGGTGCATTCAAATCGAGCCATGAATTGAAACTTAGTTCCAAATGCATCGAATGGACTTCATATGCAGCCATGCTCACTTCGCACACACTCTGATCCGTCCTTGTTAGTGCGATCTTTCCTCCATGGCGTGATCGAGACATCGTAAGATCCATGCGTAAGGAATCAGGTCGTGGCGAGTGCCAAACAACGAGTGGACTTCACATGTGACTAGCTCATTTCGGCATGCTGTTAGAATCCGTCCAAGTCAGCGTGAAACGTTCCTCCAAGATGGGTTGCAATGCGTAGTATGATCAATGCATAAGAAATCGCCACACGAAATGAAACTTAGTGCCCAACACCTCGAATGGACTTTATATGCGCCCAAACTCATTTCAGCACGCATTTCGATAGCAATCAAGGCGTACGAAGTCTAGGCACAGTATGGAACTGAGTGCCCACCCCCCGAATGGACATCATATGCACCTAGGACCTGTCGGCATGCTTTTTGAATCCGTTCAAGTCAGCGCGAAACATTCCTTGACATGTGCCGGTGGCATCATGAGATCCGTGCCTACGAAATCGAATAGCAAAACGAAACTAAGAGCCAACACCCCGAATGTACTTCCTAAGCGCCCTAGCCCTTTAAAGTATGCATTCCGAATTCATTTGAGTTGGTGCGAAAGTTTTCCCGATAATGTGTTTCGATAGATACTGTACATCCATGAGTAAGAAATCGACGCACAAAACGAAACGCAATAGCAAACAACCTGAATTGACTACTGTTGTGGTTACAGACCAAACAGAGAGAGGAATGGTAGTGGGGAGTGGGAAAAAAAGTGTCCTGCCTTCCCCTCGTCCTGATATATATATATATATATATATATATATATATATATTCATGTGGGGTATTGCACATGTTCTACTCTGGTCTTTATAGTCTTCTATCAGGCTGCTGGGTTTAGGTGGGGGCCACCCCTACAACAGGAGCCTCTCATGGTGAAGGGCTTCACTGGGCCGAAGCCATGTTGCCGAGTCCTTTGGCCCCCTCCGTCCTTCCGGCCAGTGAACTTCTCCGGTTTTGCATAATCTGAACATGCTTCGTAGCATCTGCAGCCGAAGCTGCGGTTGATGTCGAAGTGGTCGCGCTCGTTCTGTCCCCTACCCGCCGCGACGGTGGCGCGAGCTGGCGCCCAAGTCGAAGCAGAGGCGCGCGCGCTCCGTCCCTTATCCTTCGAATGGGTGGTAGCGAAGCCGGCGCCTAAGCCGGCAAGCAGGCGCGCGCGCTCCATCCCCTACCCTTCGAGCGGGTGGCAGCGGGCTGGCACGCCAAGTCGGCGAGGCGCGCGCAGCGCCGTCCCCTACCCTTTGAGCGGGTGGCGCGGGCTGGCGCCTAAGTTGAGGTAGAGGCGCGCGCTCCGTCCCCTACCCTTTGAGCGGGTGGCAGCGGGCTGGCGCCTGCGTCGAGGTAGAGGTGCGCGCTGTTGGTCCTGCCACTTGGAAGCTGACGTGACCGTGTGGACAGGTAGTGCGCTTAATGGCGGTTGGCATGCCGGGGCGGGTCGTCGCCTTGTGTGTGCGCTTCCTCGTGAGTGGAGCATCGCGACGTCCCGATCTGCGGCGTGCGATGGGAGCGCGGCGGCTGTACCACGCACCATCGGTAGGTGAACCGCCCGACACCCCTCGTTTGTGCTTCCGACGGTTGGCATGCCGCCAATTGATGTCCCTGCACGCTGGCGACTCCTCGCCTGGTAAAGCTGGGTATAAATATGTTGGCGTTGGGGGCCGCTCCCTGGACATCCTTTGTTGCGCGTCCCGCACTTGTTCATGGTAAACTTCTCATATGTAGGCCAAACTTTTGTTCATCTGCGTTTGATGACCGCGTTGACGACGCTAATGTCGTGGCGAAGGGTGAACAAAAGTATGCCCTACTTGTGGGAATACTTCACGACTTGGTGTGGAAATGGCGAGGCTGACCTGCTCCGTGAGACGATATGAAGTCATCGCGCGTGCGCCGGCTATAGGCGAGGATTTTTGGTGTGGTGACTTCATATCTGCATTTACGATGGCAGTCTGTGCTTGCCGCAAATTGACCTTTGTACGCGCTCACGCCCCTCTGCGCGCATCTCGCATACGGCGGCAAGGTTTGCCTTATTCTTCCGGCAGACCATCTACGATCGGCGCTCGATGGAGGCCGTCCGCACCGTTGGGGAAAACGTTGGTGCGCTGTAGGTGGTCTGTTAAGATGACCGAAGGCAAACATTGCGAGACTTGAGGCTGTCCGCACAGGTTTTGCCGTCGGCGGCCGCGCGGCCTTTCCCCACGGCGGAGGTCATGCGAAGCTGCCGCCGGGTCGCCTGAGCCATGGCGGTTTGCGTCGTGGCTCGGCGTCGGGTCGGCGGGTGGCAAAGTATCTCGCCAAAGTAGAGGCTCGCCGTGGCGGTGCGAAGTCGATCAGCGGAATTGGCGCGAGTTGGTGCCTAGCGAAATGGAGGCGCGCGCTCCGTCCCCTAACCTTGAGCGGGTGGCGGCGGGCTCGCGCCTCGTCGAAGTAGAGCGCGCGCTCCGTCCCCTACCTTGAGCGGGTGGCGGCGGGCTGGCGCCTAAGTCGGGTAAGGCGCGCGCCTCCGTCCCCTACCCTCGAGCGGGTGGCTACGGGCCGGCGCCACGTCGAGTAGAGCGCGCGCGCTCGCCCCTACCCTTCGAACGGGTGGCAACGAGCTGGCGCCTAAGTCGAAGTAGAGGCGCGCGCGCTCCGTCCCCTACCCTCCGAACGGGTGGCAGCGGCCGGTGCCTACGTCGGCAGTAAGCGCGCGCGCCGTTCCCTACCCTTCTTGAGCGGGTGGCGGTGGGCTGGCGCCTGTTGAAGTAGAGCGCGCGCTCCGTCCCCTACCATTGAGCGGGTGGCAGCAGAGCTGGCGCCTACGTCCAAGTAAAGCGCGCGCTCCGTCCCCTACCCTTCAAGCGGGTGGTAGCGCAGCTGGCGCCTAAGTCGAAGTAGAGGCACGCGCGCTCCGCCCCTACCCTTCGAGCTGCGTGGCAGCGGAGCTGGCGCCTAAGTCGAAGTAGAGGCGCGTGCGCTCCGTCCCCTACCCTTCCAACGGGTGGCAGCAGAGCTGGCGCCTACGTCAAAGTAGAGGCGCGCGCGCGCTCCATCCCCTACCCTGCGAATGGGTGGCAGCGAGCCGGGCGCCTGTCGGCGAGCGCGCGCGCTCCGTAACCTACCCTCCGAGCGGGTGGCAGCGGGCCGGCGCCTGGGTTGAAGTAGAGCGCGCGCTCGTCCCCTACCGCCCGAGCGGGTGGCAGCGGAGCGCGCCTAAGTCGAAAGCAGAGGCGCGCGCTCCGTCCCCTACCCTCGAGCGGGTGGCAGCGCGGGCGGCGCCCAAGCTGAAAGTAGAGGCGCGCGCGCCGTCCCCTACCCTTGAGCGGGTGGCGAGAGCCGGCGCCTACGTCGAAGTAGAGGCACGCGCGCTCCGTCCCCTACCCTTGAGCGAGTGGCGTGAGAGCCGGCGCCTCGTCGAAGTAGAGGCGCGCGCACTCCGTCCCCTACCCTCCGAATGGATGGCAGCGCAGCTGACGCCCAAGCTGAAGTAGAGGCGCGCGCTCCATCCCCTACCCTCCGAACGGGTGGCAGCGGAGCCGGCGCGTACGTCGAAGTAGAGGCGCGCCGCGCTCCGTCCCCTACCCTTCGAACGGGTGGCAGCGGAGCTGGCGCCTAAGTCGGCGAGCGCGCGCGCTCCGTCCCCTACCTCGAGCGGGTGGCAGCGGGCGGCGCCACGTCGGCGCAGAGCGCGCGCGCGCTCCGTCCCCTACCCTCGAACGGGTGGCAGCGGAGCTGGCGCCTCGTCGGAGTAGGCGCGCGCGCTCCGTCCCCTACCCGAGCGGGTGGCAGCGGAGCGGCGCCTAAGTCGAAAGTAGGCGCGCGTTCCGTCCCCTACCCTCGAGCGGGTGGCAGCGGGCCGGCGCCTCGTCGGCAGAGCGCGCGCGCTCCGTCCCCTACCCTTTGAGCGGGTGGCGCGGGGCTGGCGCTAAGTCGGCGAGGCGCGCGCGCTCGTCCCTCCCTCGAGCGGGTGGCGCGGGCGGGCGCCATGTCCCAAGTAAAGCGCGCGCGCTCCATCCCCTACCCTTGAGCGGGTGGCGGCGGGCTGGCGCCTGAAGTCGGCGAAGCGGCGCGCTCCGTCCCCTACCCTCGAGCGGGTGGCGCGGAGCTGGCGCCTCGTCGGCAGAGGCGCGCGTGCTCGTCCCTACCCTCGAGCGGGTGGCGGTGGAGCTGGCGCCTCGTCGAAGAGCGTCGCGGCGCTCCGTCTTGACGCATGTCCTGCCAAAGCGGGTCACCGCGTCGTACTGTGCCCCGTGGGTGGGGCACGCGGCTCATAATTGGGGGCGCCGCAGTATGCCAGGGGTTGCGTGACCTCAACCGCTTGCATTGATTGTCCTTGGTTCTGCGGTCGCGTGCCGCGCGTACTTCCACGACGCCTCGGCTTCGGTGTGGGGAATCGTGCGGGACGGTCCTCTGTACAACTGTGGTCACGCCCGGTGCGCAGATCATCGCGACTCTTCGGTATTTGGGTGAAGTGGCTTGAAATAGGCGTCGTAACTGTGCCCCCGCAGCTCCACACCCGCTTCTTGCTTGCGTCGCCTTCCGTGTTCTCCTTCGCATTCTCGTCGCCACCTTCCTTTTGCGAAAGGCGATGGCATCTGGCGGTGAACATGGTCGCGTATTGGCGGTTAGGTGTCCGCCGGCGAGTCGTCACCGGTCGAGTGAAGTACTCGATCGGCAAACGCGACCCTGCGGCGGCGAACAAGGTATGGCTGGCGGCGAAGGAAGGTACGTTCTCCGGCGAGTTGGGCCCCTCGCTCGTTACCGAGAAGGTTATCCAAACGCTGGTGCACGCGGGGAAGCTGTCCGGCGCGAGGCGGCGATCGCCACACGATGAGATGAACCCGCGCCCCGTGGTCGGAGGCGATCGCCTTGTCGCCTTTCTTGACGCTGGCCGCATCCGGCGGCGGCGATTATGGCGCCATGCTGCGGACTTCGGGCTGGAGCTAGCGCAACTAACTCAACGCCGTGGCCGGCTTGCGGTGTACAGCTGGGCCTTGCGCTAGAGGCGTGCTGGCCCAGCGCTGCGCCGTTCGCCTACACGAGGCGCGGTACCAGCCCAAAGAGCGGCGGGGCGGGGCGCCGTCGAGCCGGCAGCGTCACCTTCATTCTGCGGTCGAGTTGCAGCAAGCTCTTCCCGCGAATTCTACGCGGCGAAGTGGAGTCAAACTGGATGAAGCGGTGGTTCTATCACCGCGTGGAGAGCGGAGGCGGCCTCGAATGCACGGGCCGGCGATCACGTTCAAGACCTCGCCCCGAACGCTAGATGATGAGGACCAGCGAAGGGCCCGGCGGCTCGTAGGAATAGCCGCCCGCTGAACATGCGTGACCTCGCCAAGAGTACATTATGTACGGCGTGGCCCCGCTGCCCATGATCGGCGGCTTGCCACGAAGCGCCGGGGCGGCAATGTTTAGCCAGCGGATCTGCTCGCTACCGGCGCCCCCCAGTCTTCGTAAGTCTTGACCGCATCTCCCCTTTGCGTGCTCTGAATGCATTACCTTAGTGTTGCCGCTTGTTTGGCCTCGTGGATCTGCTTGAGGATCCGGAGCTGGCCGCGCGTGTTCTGGGGGCCGTACACCAAGAGGGGAGCACGGCAGTACAGCATCTGCTACCGCCGAGGCGGGCGGGGTGGATAAACTGCGCGTGCGAGGCCCTAGGCCTTGCCATGCCGAGCGTCTGCCCGGATGACGGCGCAACAAAGAGGAAGGCGTGCCTCGCAAAGGAGCCGAGGCGGAGCGCCCGCCGCGCTGGTGCTACAGCTGCGGCTACTATCTGCGGCGCCCGAAAGGTGCGGCGACGCGAGTCGGATTCGGTGAAGTACGCCGATTCGGAGTTGGGAGGCGCGACGCGCGGAGGCGAGATCTTCGGTGGCGCCTTGGGCGCCGAGCCTAACCTGCGATCGGGGAGGAAACCTCATCACCACGCGCGGCGTCGAGGCAGAAACGCGCGTGGGCGGCGTGTGTGAGGTGGACCCCTCTACCGTGTCGCTCTGGCGCCGAGGCCCCACGCGAGGGCGCATGGAGATGAGCCTTCGCCGATAGTGGCGGCGGAATGCGAGGTGCCCTCGCAGCACCCACCCGCGGGCCTTCGCCGGCCGCCGTGGACGCGCGAGGAATTCCTCCGCGGCATTTGCCGGGGTGGTACCGCCGCTTGCTCCGGCCATGTGGCCGTGCCTGCGGCCTGAGCTCCATCGGACGACGAGGGGTTTCGTCGTGGCGACGGGCATCAGGAGCTTGTGGGATTCGGATGCCCACAGCGAAGTCCCGGTGGCATTGGCCCTCTCTGCCCTTCAGGCTACACTGCCCGCCGCACCGGAGCGGTCGGCGTTGGCTCTCAGCCCGGAGACCTCTATTCCTTGCGGGACCCTAACGTCCGCGAGGGCCCATGTCGCCGCTCCCCCGCCTGCGACTAGGGGGACGGGCCCGCGAAGCCCTCCTTCCGCTACTGAAGGTACGGTGGCTGAGCTGACCTTGGTAGGTTTTTTACTGCGCTTCGCGATGCTCACGCGTAGTTTTGCCTGCAGCGTTGCTTATCCCGGGAGAGGAGGCTTTGCCGGAACACGAGGGTTCCAGCGCTGCCGGCACGAGCGCAGCGCTCCAACCCGCGAACCGTCCCCGCCGAGGCGCTGAGGGCATGGCACAGCATTGTGGATGACGCGGCCACGGCGCCAGCGGCGCGCTACCCACTTACAGTGGTGGACCGCCCGAGGGACGGCCGAGTGTCGGGAGTGCGGGTAAGTACATAGTTATATGACCAACTCCCAGCCCGCTGCGCTTGCTGAATCGCTTGCCCTCTGGCACTCGGTGCCGGGGCAGGCCTCTGACGGCGTGACGCCATGCGCAAAGGGCGCTGGAAGATAGGCCGCAGGCCGAGGGGCGCTTGCACGAGGTCGCCGGCTCGGTCCGCCAGGATGTCCGACTCCGCCAGACGAGGCGGTGTGTGCCGAGGCAAAGCGCACGCCGAGGGGGCTGCCGCAGCCAGAGTTAGCCATCGAGGCGCGCGATAGAGTTCGCGCGCGGAGCGGGGCGCCTTTGCAGCAAGTCGCCTTGCTGGAGAAGGAAAAGAAGCGAGCTTGCCTTGATTCTAGCAGAGCGCAACCAGGCGCTTTGATGAGGCTTTGGTCATTGCGTGATGCCCCTGCAAATGCTGGAAGTCCATCTCCAGGACTTGTGGCTGAGGTGCCGGATCACGCCTTCGGCCCGGAGGAGTTGCTGCGGGCCCTTCGCTGGATCCATGATGCCGCCGACGTGGCGCGCGGAGCTGCGATGAACTTTGGTGACCACTGCGCCTCGTGGCGTCATGCTTGGTGTGCCCTTCTTCGCACCGCTGATGCGCGCGCACACGCCGAGCCGGCGAACCCACAGTGGAGATGCCGGGCGAGCCGTGATGTCCGGTGAAGTCCGCGCCGTTCGCCACCCCCTCAAATTCTTCTACGAGCGGATCTGGGACTACGCCGGGATAGCCGCCTCGGGTCGAGCTCCGGAAGTCCCTTCACGGGGAGGGGAGTCTCGCCAATTTCGACGTGAGTCCCGGCGGGCGCGACGAGGGTGGCGCTGGGCCTCCGAAGATGCCGACGGCTCCAGTCTGCGGCGCCAAAGTAGCTAGGTGTGGCGTGCGTTGTAATATTTGCCCTCGCTGAATGAATAAAGTGTATGCTTGTTTCATGAACTGACTTCGCCTTCATCCCGCAGCTTCCTTGCTGGGGCGGTCGCTATGCGTCGGCCGTGCGACGGCGCTTTCGACGGTATGGCGAAGGGCCGAGGAGTCCTTGAACTTTGGGCAGGCCGATCTTCTTGGCGAGGCCCCAGCTCTAGCGGCGCATCATTGGGCGAGCTGCGCGAGTAGTGGCCTAGCGTAGCGAGGACGCCACGGCCTTTGTAGCTTTGTGATTTTTGCAATATACATAAGATTTTCCAGTATTTCGGGTATGCGCTGCAAGTTTCCCTTTCACGTTCACCATCACGCCACGCCGCGCTGGGGAGACGTCTCTATGCTCGAAGTGCGCCGTTGTCGCAGCGGTTGCGCGGGGGCTCCGTCCGCCCAGCCGAGGTGGACGTGTTGACGCTCCCGGGGCCTTGTTCGACGTCCACCGGGGTTGGCGTGTTGGTTGCCTGGCAGGATGGCGTGTATAGGGGCGGACCCCGATGCTCTGCCCTTCCATCACCCGCAGATTGGTGCGTGCGGAGGCGAAGGTGCGCGCATGTTGCGCTCCCCTGCCCCTCGCAGCGGGGGCACCTTCTGATGTACTCCGCGCGTCGTCCTCTACCCTTCGAGCGAGTGGCAGCGGAGCCGACGCCGGTCGGCAGAGACGCGCACGCCGCCCTCTTCATGCATTTCCCATGGGAGCAGCCTCAGGCGCGCTGGCGCGCCATCCGCTCTGGGTCGCGCGATTGATACTGCGCCCTCCGCCCCGCTCCTGATGCAGCGCGCGAGGGCACCCGCATTTTATCCAGACTCCGTAGAATGCGCAGGGAGAACATCCGTGTTTTTATACTCGTAGAGTGCGTGGATAAACATCCACGCCTTATTTATACTGAGTACGCACAGGACGCAGGTCCCTGGCGTGCGCGGAGTTCGCGTCTTGTTTAGACTCGTGAGTGCGCAGAAGAACATCCGCGCTCATTTTATACTCAGAGTGCGTGGGATTAACATCCACGCTCTTATTTATACTCCGGAGTACGCAGAGGGACGAGGTCCTCGGGCGTGCGCTGGAGTTCGCTAGCCTTGTTTAGACTTCAGAGATTGCGCAGGAGAACATCCGCTTTTTTATACTCCAGTAGAGTGCGTGGGATTAACATCCACGCCTTATTTATACTTCAGTGGAGTACGCAGAGGGATGAGGTCCTGGCATGCGCGAGTTCGCGTGTTGTTTTGACTCCGTAGAGTGCGCAGGAGAACATCCGCTTTTTATAGTCCGTGGACTCGCGCGCGAGGTGAACTCGACGCCACGCTCTTTTTAGAGTCCGTCGATCGGGCGCATGCGGAGGTGAACCTCGACGCCACGCTCTTTTAGAGTCCAGATCGCACGTGCGGAGGTGAACCTCGACGCCACATCTTTTTAGAGTCCGTGGATCGCGCGCGCGCGAGGTGAAACTCGACGCCACGTCTTTTTAGAGTCCGTAGATCTGGCGCAGGCGGAGGTGAACCTCGACGCCACGCCTTATTTATACTCCGCAGAGTGCGTGCGGCGCCCCCGCGACGCCTTTGGTTTATACTCAGCCCCGCCACCTTTGGCTACAGCGAGTGCACACGCGGACGCAGCGACTTCGATGATACTCAGTCCCGTACTCCGGCTACGGCGAGTGCACACGCGAAGCGCAGCGCTCGGTTTATACTCAGCCCTGCTCACCTTTGGCTACGGGCGAGTGCACACGCCAACGCGGCTTCGATTTATACTCAG
>JAYEVI010000193.1:0-164710 GCA_036346575.1 Dendrocalamus sinicus | reverse complement strand
TCCCATTGCATTGGTCGAGGCATGGACATCGGCTCCTTCAAAGTATTTGTTTATTCTACAGCTGCATTCCTTGCCAAGCTTGCCCAGTTTACAACCACAAATACATAGATTCTGTCATAGAGCTTGTCAAAGAGCCGGAAATAAGCAATCCTCCATGTCTTCTTGAATAGCAGTGCACAAAACACCATCCAGAGCCCCACAACAAGTCCCACCCCAAGTCCAAAATAAAAGGTCATGGGCTCAAATTCTTGCTTGTTGCTTCCGAGATAATCATGGATGAACGTATCATTTCCTGAACAATTCTTTTGAAGAGGAGGCCCACAAAGACCACTGTTTCCAGTGTACATAATTGACGGATTGTCCGCATTGAGCGTGTCAAGTTGGCGGCCTGAGGGTATCCTTCCACACAAATTGTTGTAGGACAAGTTTAAGTAGCTCAGAGATGTCAAACTTGATAAGCTTGATGGGATTTCACCAGAAAGCTTGTTCTTAGAGAGGTCGAGAGATTCCAATGACTCAGGGCTCCAATCTTGTTTGGTATGTTTCCGCTCAGGTTGTTTGATGATAAATTCAAATTTATTAATGCATCAAGAGAAGTGATATCTGTGGGAATTTCACCAGTTAAGGAGTTGCCTGATAAATCAATACTCACGAAATGGTCAATTTCAGTGCCATAACTAAGCATTTGCCCTTTTGTAATTATGGACGAGATTTGTTCACGTAGAGTGGCTATCCACGAAATACTGTAAAAACCATGAAAGCACTTCAGGGTCATACATGTTAGGTTTGTCAGATGCCAAGGAATAACACCAGATAAGTTATTGCCTGATATATCCAAGTATTGAAGATAACTAAGATTTGTTAGTTCAACCGGAATATTGCCATAAAATGCATTGTGGCTTAGACGTAGAAACTTTAATATCCCCAGCTGTCCTATCCATTCTGGTATCCTTCCAGAGAACTTATTCCATGCAAGATCCAAGAACTGCAGACTTGTGCAGTTCAGCAAAAATTCTGGGAATTTTCCTGATAAATTGTTGTTGCTCACCAGGAGGTTTGTTATGACTTCGCCCCCAAAGCACTGAGGAATTTCACCGTCCAAAAGATTGCTTGATAAATCTAGATTATCCAAATATTGCAACTTGCACATAGATTTTGGAATACTGCCACGAATTTTATTTGAATACATAAACATTATAGCAAGATATGGAGCTTCAAGATTAGATGGTATTGTTCCTGAAATGGCATTGTTGGAGATGTCTAACATGGTGATATTTCTTGGTAATGATGGTATTGGTCCAGTGAGCCGGTTTGAACTGACGTAGAGGTCTTCAAGCGCCATGTCATCCATATGTGCTGGCAAGCTACCACTTAGTTGGTTGTGAGAGAAGTCGAGATATGTGGCCTGCGAAAATGTAGACCAAAACCAATTAGGAATCTTGTCCTTTATAGAGGTGTTTGAAATGTCAAGAGTAGTGATTTCCGTCTGCCGCTCAAGCCAAGCTGGAAACAGAGGACCCATCTGGCAAGATGCAAATACTGCAACCTCAAGCCTAAAGGGAGGAAGCCAATCTGAATCCACTACAACCTTCAAATTATTAGAAG
Source organism: Dendrocalamus sinicus (assembly GCA_036346575.1). Lineage (NCBI taxonomy): Eukaryota > Viridiplantae > Streptophyta > Magnoliopsida > Poales > Poaceae > Dendrocalamus > Dendrocalamus sinicus. The sequence continues at coordinate 163,105 of JAYEVI010000193.1, read as the reverse complement.
AAAAGTCTATGTTCTTTAAGCTTACTAGACCTGCAAAGTGTTCCTTGATTATCATACCGCTCAAGTCGTTGTTTCTTAGATCCAAAGAAGTCAAATTAGAAAGGGTTCCAATTTCAGAGGGTACACTTCCATTGAGGTTGTTGCTGGAGAGGTCAAGGGCAGTTAAACGTGTCAAATACCCAATCCCTGGTGGGATACTTCCAGTGAGGTGATTCCTGGAGAGGTCAAGGGCAGTTAAACACGTCAAATACCCAATCCTTGGTGGGATACTTCCAGTGAGGTTGTTGCTGAAGAGGTAAAGGGCAGTTAAACACGTCAAATACCCAATCCTTGGTGGGATACTTCCAGTGAGGTTGTTGCCATTGAGGTAAAGGGCAGTTAAACACGTCAAATACCCAATCCCTGGTGGGATATTTCCAGTGAGGTTGTTGATGGAGAGGTCAAGTATGCTCAAGCTGGTGAATTTTCCTACCAAATTTGGCAGGCTTCCGGTGAAACTGTTGTCACATAAATGCAGCTCTTGCAAATTTTTCCATGCGCATTTCGGCAACCCCTTGATGAAAACAGTTATATATTCATTTATCCCATTACCGCTAAGGTCTAGGGTTTCCAAACAGCAAAGATTCTTCAAATTTCTTGTGGTCATCAACCTATTGTATGACAAATCAAGGACTTGGAGGGATGACATGTTTCCTATTGCGTCAGGAAGTTGGCCAAATAAGTTGTTGCCCCCAATGTCTAGGTATTTGAGGCTCGTTGCTTTCCAAAACCAACTTGATGCGATTGAGCAGTCAAAATTATTCCAGGAGAGATCGAGTTTCTCAAGTTTTGTGAGATTAAGGTACGGAAGCGATTGGTTTGCAGTATCAAGTGAACAGTGAGAAAGATGAATGACCCTTAGAGATGGTATCTTATTCAGCGTATGAGGCCAGTCAGCTATCCTGACAGATTTACTCCGCTCATGCCAAGGTACTGTAGCAAAGTTAGATTTGTTAACCAGGTGATATCTGTTGAGTACATCCCAAAAATATCAAGATACTGCAACTTAGACAGGTTACCAAACTGATGCACTCTACTTAACACTATGCCAGATAGGTTGAGATATTTCAAGTTCACCATCGAGCCCAAGAACTCAGGAATACGGATTCGTGGCCCTAGCAAGTAGTTCATGCTAAGGTCAAGGTGCTCTAGATGCTCCAGGGAAAGCAAAGAGGAACTTATCTCACAGAAGGTGAAGCTCGAGGACATGGCGGGTTTACATCCCAGTCCAGTGTCCGACATGCAAGATGGATTCGGATTTCGAAGGTGAAGCTTGAGGACATGGCCGGTTCGGTTGCTGCACTTGACGCCTCTCCACCGGCAGCAGTCTCGGCCGTGCCACGAGGCGAGGCGGTTGGTGGGATCACGTGTGATGCCCTTCTTCAAGGAAAGCAAAGCGGCCCTCTCAGCGGGAATGCAGCCTCCTCCATGGCGGTGCTGGGGATGGAGCGAACCACCGGTCAAGATTGAAGTGGTGCTTATGGTGATGAGGATGATGAGGAAAGGATTTGTTGTGGGATGCATGCTGGAATAACATAAATACAGGCTCAGTGCAATTTAGCAACTAGAGCAGCTAAATAAATAGTTGTTTGGCCATTCCTTTGGAGTGATATGCTTGGCCATTTGGGTCCCTGGGTCAACGAAGTCTAGTCTTCGTCCATCAAGGAGACTCATCAATTCAATGAAGTCCGATCAGTACCAATGGATCACCAACTAATTGCCTGATTAATCATGCGCTACTGTCAAAGTTACTCTCCTTTTTGACTCTGGAGGTCCAAAAGGAATAAGAAAGAAATGGATTTGCTGTATTGTCTATGATACATTGTGCAATTGTTCGTGATGAGATGGTAACGACTAAGGACCTTGACATTCACTTACTTCAGAGAATTTATTAGCTAACAGAGCCTAGATGAATGGAATGAGCAGTTCAGTTTGCCTAGTGGCATGACCATTGGTGGAACAAATGGCGAATTGATGTCCAGCTAAGACGGGGATGAGGAAAGGATTTGTTGTGGGATGCATGCTGGAATAACATAAATACAGGCCATTCCTTTGGAGTGAAATGCATGCTGTAATTTAGCTACTAGAGCAGGTAAATAAGTAGATATTTGGCCATTCCTTTGGAGTGATATGCTAGGCCATTTGGGTCACTTAGTCAGCAAAGCCTAGTCTTCGTCCATCAAGGAGACTCAATTCAATAAAGTCACTCTTCTTTTTGACTCTGGTGGCGAGGGTGATACGCTTGGCCATTTGGTAAATAAACCAATGGATGGATGACGAGACTGCAGTCTGCAGTGGCTGTCACCAATCACTTGACTAATTGCCTGATTAATCATGCGCTATTATCAAAGTGAATTTTGTGTTTTTTGGCCCCTTTTGTAGCGCAAAAGCATTGGTGCTTGATACGTGGGGGTACTGCACACCCGGAGCGCGGAAGGTGGCCCCGACCGCGGGGCCATTTTATTCCCATACTCACCAAGTGTGCGTGCATGTGAATAGTCCACTCAAATGTAAAGTTGAACTGATGTTGAACTTTCGGTGGAAGAATCATGCAATTCACAAATAAGAAATTTACAAATAACAAATGGTCATGCAACACAGTATGTACAGCAAAAGCCATGTGCAATTGACTGTTTGCACAGAGAATGCTAAAACTTAGCATTAGTGCATAAGAAGCCATTTTACAAAGACTTGGAAAAAAAAAATGTTAATGCAGGAGGAGCCGGAGAAGGCCACCTGCTGCGCGCAACAAAAGTCCCACGGTGGAGGGATGTTTCCGCGCTCCCCGGGCGTCCATCTCCAGTCCTTTGACCAAGCCCATCCATGTGTTTGGTTTGAGGGATGGGGTGGGATGGAATGGTCCAAAGTGGGATGAGCCTATGCAAATTTAGGGAATATTCTTCTTAGATGCTGGACCATGTGGTTCCACTTTTTTTGTGGAACCATCTCATCCCATCCCCGTCCCATCCCATCCCACTCCATCCTAGCAACCAAACACACCCTAAACGACTTACGCGTGAGCGTGAAGAAAGACCATATGTAGAACATCAGGGCCAAAAGTAAAATTTTGGCGTGTCGGGACCATATTTAGAAAAACGGTGGCACAATGATTCTGGAGGTCAAAAGGAGAAAGAAATTGATGACGCGTAGACGTTGAAGAAAGAAATGGATTTGCTGTATTGTCTATGATACATTGTGCAATTGTTCGTGATGATATGGTAACGACTAAGGACCTTGACATTCACTTCAGAGAATTTATTAACTAACAGAGCATAGATGAACGGAATGAGCTGTCCAGTTTGCCTAGTGGCATGACCATTGGTGGAACAAATGACGAATTGATGACCAGCTAAGACGGGGATTGTGATCATGCGGCATGTAGACCTCTACTTTCCTGTACAATTTTAGAGGAGTCTTGACTGAGGAAATACTAAGAATATGTGGGGCTCCCAAGTCCCTTCCCCTTGAGAATGCGATTTTTTTTGTGGCTAATGGCAGGAGATACTATTTCAGTAGGAACAAATTCTGAATCAAAGAGGATTGTCTGGACAATACATCAGCACTGTGCTTTGCTTCTCTGTTTCGCAATAGTAGCTTCCAGCTTGCCTGTGAGCACATGTTTGTTTCTATGTTACGATTTTTTATACCAGTGCCTTCGCTTTCTGTATCTCACCAACGGCGCGTCCTTGGCATACTGCATAGTTCAAGATCCCATCCTATGAAATTGTTTATGTGCAGGCAATACGCGGAAAAATATTGCGAAAACATCATTTTATTCTGGTGCAATGTTCAGGGTTTAATCCAAGGAATGGGCCCCTTCAAACTTCAAGTGCAAATGCCTGAAGAAATAAGTACCAGAGCTCTAGTATGTAAGGTTCATGGATATCTAATCCATACTGCAGTTCCCGCTCTTCCGAACAAAACGCACATGCTACCTTTCATTCTGGTATGCTTATACAAGTTAACACCTGAAATGTGTCAGATTGAATTACACGAGGCATGTGTTAATTTTAATTAACGGAAAAGTGCCCCACGTAATTTATTGGATTAATTCTATTTATAAAAGATCTAGTATGATAGTTGCTAGATTTAAAGTATTGGAATTATTGGGTTTTTAATTCCCTCTTGTATCTCTTTTGTTAAATTATGTGTGTATCAATGCATGACCTATGCATTGATTAAGGCTTTTGCTACATGCAGCAGTCACAAATGATAGCAATTAGCGTTGTATGCATGTGCTGACGCATACAAGAAAAAGCAGCAGTGCTTGCATGCATTCGTACGACGTATGATATGCAGTTGTGCAATGCAAAAGCAAAAGGATCGCATGCTTGCAGCATGCAGCCGTGCAAAAAAGCAACTGCCCCGTGCGCGACAGTTCATGCGTGCGCGTCTGTTTGCACATACGCGATTGCTGAATGGCAACTGTTCATTAGCTATAAAAGGATTGCTCGACTGTCCATTTGTATGAGTTCGGTTGAGGCTATTCCTGTAAAGGCAGAGAACCATTTGGTATGCATGTACACACATGCATTTGAGTGCTAGTTTTTTTATCATCAAAAGAACTCTGAAAAGAAAAGGCAGAGACAAGAGAAAAGACTTACTACAAGGAAGAAAAGCTTACTGTAATATGGATCAAGATATGTTTATGTATGATATTGAGGTTGAACAAAATAGTATTGTAAATTAAAGTTTCCGCTTGAACAGATAATTCAACTTGTAAAGATGCACACAAACCGGATAGATATCCTATTGCTTCATCATAAAGATGCTGCAACAAACTCTTGACGCCCATTCAATAATGCAATACGAAAGAATCCATGGAGAAGGTAGCAAGATTCATCAGGATGCAAGCACTAAGAACCTATCATGCTTTCGAACTCCAGGGCATAAGCCCATAGCATTCCTTGTATGCATAACTACCAAAATTAAAAATTACCTGTTCAGGAGTTGGTACTCAATCCACATAAAGGCAGTTTTCAGAAAGGAAGGTGCTTGATTCATTAATCATTCAGATATATCCGGAGTATAAGCAAACAGAAAGCAGTGAAGTCATTCATAACATGAAGATCACACAGTGCTTCATGTTCCCTTGGCAAGGGTACAAACGAATACATTAGCTTAGCAGGAGCTGTGATGCAGAATCGCCTTCTGGGAGCAGCAACTAATGAAAATTGTTGATGAACATGCTGCCAACTGCATATGTTTCTTAATTAAATGCCGAGGCCATGCTACTTAACAAGTAGAGGATGTACTAATGATACAGTGGTTTACACAAGAAAAACACTGCCAGCCCAAGCTGACAAATCCTTTTCTTAATCCCTTTTAATCATTATCTGTGAGACCATGCGGAGGTCACCCCATGGTTGTGATGAATAATTGACCTTTGGATTAGAGTTTGTGTAGATGTTGAGTTTGGTGTTTGAGATTTGTGCAGAAGTTTGCTTTCTACGACTTGGTAGTCGGTAGGCTCTACGACTTCTATTTACGACTTAGTGGTCGACAGGTTCTATGACTTCTATTTAGGACTTGGTGGTTGGTAGGCTCTACGACTTCTAGTTTCACGACTTGGTGGTTGGCAGGTCTGGTTGGTTTAATCTGTTGTGTACAACTAAGTAGTCGGATGGTCTAATCGGTAGAACAACCACGGAGTGACTGAACAATCATGTGTGATTGATAGTCGTAGCCTACGTTCGATGGCCGTAGCTCTGCTTGGTCGTGATCGATGGTCATAGGCTGTGGTGTTCGGTAGTCGTAAAGCGTGGCAATCAATAGTCGTAGCGATCGGTTGCAAAAGTCGTAGCCATGTGAGCAATAGTCGTAGCGTTTGTTGTGGTAGTTGTAGCGTTCTATACGGTAATCGTAGCTTGTGTTCTCCAAGGTTGTAGCGTCTGCTACATGGTCGTAGTATTTGTTTCATGGTCGTAGCGCTTTGTTGAGTGGTCGAGGCTCTTTGGAAGGATCTCGTGGGCTACGAGTACTTCTTTTCTTGTGAATCCGAGTACTCGTAAGTCATATCGGACTAGTCATTGTCTTGAGTTTGTTCACTCAAATTATTGGTGTTTTGGTCAGGGTTGACCAGGGTATTTGTTGCTTTTTGCACATGAGGTTATTGCTTGGTTCTGGGATTAGAATCAGTATTTTGGGTGCATACATTTTGTTTTATCCTAATGGATGATCTTTATGTATGGTGCGGTGCTACGTGATGATTTGCTTATTGGTGTTGGTTGCAGGACTTCGGAGTTAGGTCATGGTGAGGCATAGAAGGACCGGGACTAGGTACAAGGAGATGTTGAGGTCGAGAACAGTCGGAGACATCGAAGATGATCAAGGCTGGTGAGGTGGTTGCAAGCCAAAACAACGAGGAACTGGAGCAGGAGCTACCGGTGGTGGACATGACAAGCAACGGGGAGGTGAATTGGGACTAGGCTCAGGAAGGAGTCGAGGTCCAAATAGTCGAGGATGCCGGGTGCCGTCATGTGCGAGGAGAAGCACGTGGTGCGCCAAGTGACTTGGGTCGTTTGCAAGCAAGGATGGTTCGGTGGGATCTGGACGCATGAGAGGCTTGACGACAAGTCATTGAGGCCACATGTAAGCCGCTTTGAGAAGCGTGCGTGAGTAAAACCCAGTGTTAAGTGAGGTTAACAGGTTATCCCTAGTTTGGACTAATGGTTGGATTCATTAGGTCTAGAATTCACTTGTGAGACTATAACAAGGGGAGGGGGCAAGAGTTAGGGTTGAGAAGGTTGGCTAAGCCTTGGTGGCTGGTGCCTCTTCTTCCCATGGGAGTAAGGTTAGAGAGTGGGTGTGGCTCTAGGTTTAGAGCTTGGTCCTCCAGAGGGGAGTGGATGTGAAACCAGTATCTCAAGTGAGAAATCCAGCAATCTTTGGTCTATCCTTTTGTGTATCTTTCTGTTTGAGTAATATGTGGGGCTCCCAAGTCCCATCCCCTTGAGAATGCAATTTTTTTGTGGCTAATGGTAGGAGATACTATTTCAGTAGGAACTGTAACATCCCAAAAATCCAAACTCTAAAAAATTTAATTTAAAAAATAATTATTTTAAAGTATTTGGATTTTATTTGGCTTTCTTTGGTTTTCTGAGTTTTCTGGAGTTTAAAACCTATTTTTTAAAATTTAAAAAATATATTAAAGTATGAAAATTAAATACCAACATTAGTTGGAAATAATTTTATTAAGTCCAAAATATCTCCGTGAGCTTCATGAATTTTTCTGGAATTTTTGGAGGTACTTTCATATTTTTCTGAGGCTTAAATAATTTCCTAGCCTTTTCTGAAAATCAAAATCAAATTCTCAAAAATCCGCCTTCCCCTCCGCTCGGGCCAACGCGTGGCCGGCCTGATGCGCGCCACGCCACCCCGCTCGCCCCTCCGGCCGTCCCCTCCCACTTAACCACAACCGCCGCCCGATCCTCCCTCCGAGCCGCGTGGCTTCATCTCGCGCCGTTCTCTCCTCTCCTCTCTCATTGCTGCGGGCCCCAGCTGTCAGACCCGTCGTCTACCCCGCGCCACCTTCCTTTTTCTCCCCCTCTTTCCTTCCTTGCGCCGACGACCGAGTCCACGCCATATCCGGCCTCATCCCTCCGCCCTCTCCTCGGTTTTGGAAACCGCCTGCGCCGCGGGGACCAATCCCCCCCAATCCCGCGCTCTCTTTCCTTCCGCACCCCTCCTATTTCCTTTCTTCCCCTCCCCTTCCTTTTTCCGGCCGCTATCTCCGGCGAGCAATTGCGCGCCCGTGCCCCCTCTCCGCCCCTATAAAAAGCCCCCCTCGACTTCGCCTCCCTCCGCCCAACCTCCCGCTACCCTCCCCCTCCCTTCCCAAGCACCGTAGTGCCCCGCCACCGTGCTCCCACTCACTCCGAGCTCCGCCGCACTCCGGTGAGCGATCACCGCCGCCCCGGTCCTCCCCGGAGCCCGCCGTCGCCACCTTGAGCATCCCCGACCCCTCGGCCGAGCCTCCCTGCCGCCGGAGCACCGTCGCACCCGAGCCCTCTCCGCCGCTTCATCGTCGAACCCCACCGACCTCGCCGTCGGCACCCTCTCTGCACCAGGGACATGTTTTGGACTTCCCGAACCCTCCGCCACCCCTCCCGCGGCACCGCCCCGTCTACCTGCTGGCCCCTCCAGCAGGTACCTCAAAAGGTATACCTACCCTATATGGGTAAGCAACACCTGAGCGACTGACTGGCTAGCACTGTTACTCCTTTCCCCTGGCTCCCTCGACGCGCGTTCGAGCCCCGGCTCCGCACGTTGAGGTTGAGCCAATTCTTTTATTTCCCTTGCCGCGGATGGGCTCCACCGTCGATCATTGTCGATCTCTAGGCGGTGACATTTGGGCCCGCCTGTCAGTGCCTCCGCTGGCATGTGGGTCCAGAGCCCCTAGGGTCCCACCTGTCAGTGGCCAAGAGCAGCCTGGGGCCACTGACAGAAGGGTCCCACTTGTCAGTGGCTGAATATTAGGCTCACTGACATGTGGGCCCCACTAGCCATAGACACAGAGAATAATCAATAAAAGAAAAAGATTAAATGTAAATTCTGCAGTGGGCCCCACCTGTCAGAAATTCCATAATTTATGGATTTATTTGAACTCAGACCTTTAAATAAGCATAACTTATTCATTTTATCTCCAAATTGAGCCGTTCAAATTTCTAAATTCTTCTAAAATCATAATCTATCCAAATGTGCCCTCTATTTGAATTTTTGATTTTATTTGGATTTTGTTTGTATTTATTTGTTTTGGTTGCTCCGTCCTTTTTGCGCGTAGATTCCACCGTTGCCGAAGACCTCTCCACTTCGCAACAAGAAGACCCAGAGATCATGCAAGAAGGCAAGTCTCCTTTGATCATTTTGAACCTATGTTTGTGAAATGTTTTAAATTATTTTAAAGTTATGTGCATCGCTATTTGCATAGAATCTTAATTTTGTTTTAGCAAGATAGTTACCCAATCATTGTTATGCCCCCAATTGATATTGAACGCCTTGTACCTTTGTAACCCCAGGATCACCTTTGTCTCAATAATGAGAATTATATAATTCGTTGGTAATACTAGAACGGTAGTAAAATGCTTAGTCATGCTATTTAACTTTGGAATGGGAAATCATATTTCATTCAATTGATAGTTGTATTTAGAAGTAAGTGGTGACTGGTGTTGCCACTGTTCTTTTAAAAATAAATAAAATGTAAAAGTTGGTTTAGACTGGGGTGGATGATTGGTTTGGATTGGTGCGGAAAGCACGAGATCTTGTAAAGTGTATGTTCCGTCCTAGTCAATTAAGGACCGACGCTTGTGATTGTCCAGACTGAGCATTACCGTGCAACCCCAAGTCTATATGGGTACGACCTAGCTGATTAACTTATGATAGTCTAGTTTAGGTGCCACCAATGGAACGTGGGTGCCAGGGATTTACTGGTTATTCACAGTGAGGGACAGGGATGTACTGTACTCATATGGCGCAAGAGGGGGCTTCGGACTGGGTGGATGGAACCCTTCTGCGATGAAACCTCAGCGGGTGGTGTCTAGCTAGACTATAGTGAGAAAAAGGCTTTGTGATATGTTATCTGTGTCTCATGCCAAAGGAAGCGTGGTGACTGTTAAGATAATTTATCTCTTGGGGGTAAAGTTGTACAACCTCTGCAGAGTGTCAAACTATTCGAATAGCCGTGTCCACGGTCAAGGGCGGTCAAGGAATGCATTCACATGGTAGATCTTTGGTTTTCTTTTCTAAAAACAAAGTTTTGGTATTCCGAGAGTGGAGGAACTCTCGAGATGTTGTCTGGCGGTTGGAGCGGTGTGGGTGGTCGTAATCCAAGTCTTGATCAGTTAGAATTGGTCAACTGGTGTTGGTGGATATAACCTTCACTATGAAATTAATGGTAGTTTCTGTTAAAACAATTACTTTAGTAAATTAGTGCCTTCGAAATTACTTAATGGTATTTAAACTAAAGTATTGCTTTGGGCAAAATAACCATATAATCCTCCTTTGTTAAGCCTTGCATCTATTGCATTTTTCCCAAGACTTGCGGAGTACTTTATGTACTCACATGCTGCACTCAAAAATAATACTCAGAGGAATACGAAGCTCAAGAGGGAGACTACGACTACTTCGCGGGTGGATTCGACGAAGGATTCCTGAGTACTAGGTCGCGCTTCCCACAATTGCACGTGGCGTATTGATGGGTCTCCATGAGATTTATTTTTGCTTCCATGTGTTTCGTGTGTGCGAGGTCTTGAAACCTCATTTGTAATAATGAGACCCTTCGGTCAGTACTCTCTATTATTGTAATAAAGCGATGTTGGTTATGTAATCATTTCTGTTTAACTGGGTGCACTAGCTTTGATCCGGGCCTAGTGCTGCAATACAGAGAGTGCAGGTTTGTAAATCCGAGGTCCCGCGAGAACAAATTATGAATCAAAGAGGATTATGCGGACAATACATCAACCTTATGCTTTGCTTCTCTGTTTCGCCATAGTAGCTTCCACTTCCTGTGAGGACAAGTTTGTTTCGTGTTATGATGTTTTATGCGGTGCCTTCGCTTTACAGTATCTCTGTAACGACGCCTCCTTGGCATCTTGCATAGTTCTCATATTGTTTCTGTTTGCCCAAATTTTAAATTCCATCAAGATCCCATTCTATGAAATTGTTTATATGCAGCCAATACGTGCAAAAATATTGTGAAAACATCATTTTATTCTGGTGCAATGTTCAGGGTTCAATCCAAGGAATGGGCCCTTCAAACTTCAAGTGCAAATGCAGAAGAAATAATTACGGAGCTCTAGTATGTAAGGTTCATGAATATCTAATCCATACTGCAGTTCTTGCTCTTCAGAACAAAACGCACATGCTACCTTTCATTCTGGTATGTTTATACAAGTTAACACCTGAAATGTAATGTCAAATTGAATTACACGAGGGATGATCTACAAAGGTGAACAAAATCAACTTGTAAAGATGCACACTGAAATGAATCAAAAATTTGAAAAATTTGGATTTTTGTGTTGAATTTGATTTCCCTCAATCCTAGCCAAATTCATCTTCAATCCCAGCCGCCCAGGCCCTAATCCCACCCCTGCATGATCTCAACAGCGAGATTGTATGCTGACACTGTTCACCATCCGATATTTTTCGCCATCGCCCGCAGCTTTCTTCGCTACCAAGCCATTCGGTCTCTCCACGCCTTCCACCCTGCTGCTGCCACCGTCTGGTCAAAGCCCGTCTGATTTTGTCTTTCCCACTCGACACCTCTAACTCGGCTTGAATGTGTGTCGGGCCACGACCAAGCTCCACCGCCGCCTCGGCCCATTTTCCGACCGCCCTCTCTTATGGCCGACTTGATGCTGCTCGACACCTTTTGACCACCGCCTCTACACCCAAGACAGCCACATTCCCACGAAACCTTGAGCTCTCCGCCCTCTGAGAAACCAACGCCGCCGTGGTTTCTTCCCCTCTCGGTGCCAAACCGCCTCCCGACCCTATTTAAGCAACCGAGCTTCCCCATTCAAGCCATCAACCCCAAAGTGGCCAAGCACCTAAACCTCCGATTACCCTCCCATTGCCGATAATCATTGGAATCCCCAAATGTAAGGCCTAGTTCGATTAAGTTATCTTCTACTTTCCAATTACCCTCGTTTCGGCCTCCTTTAGCCCGAAACACTCTGAACCGCCGCCATGCCTCCCCAAGCAACCCTCTTCCACAGCACCAAAGCCACCACACGTAGGACCACCACGCTGTGGCGGCTCACCTCGGCCTCTTCACTCAAACCAATACTTCCATTAGCTCACCCAAGCCCCACCGATACTCAAACACTAGCCCGATCGTTTGAACAAGCCCTCATTCACCCATACTGCTCAAACCGGCCGTGGAGAAGAAGAGCTTGCCACCGGCGGTCGCCAACTTCTCTAACTCTGCCGGCCCCCAAAATGGAAAATGAAGAGCCTTAGCAACCCAACTGTAGCCTCCCAAGTCGTCGCAAAATACTTCAGCACCGCCAGCTGCTGTCGCCATCTTCCTCTGTTTTCGCTCGCGCGCACGGACGGAGGAAGAAGACAACACTGTGCGCTTGGGCTGCACAAAGTCGGTCGAAACAGTGAACAAGTCGGACCGCCAAACACTATAGTAGGCGAGTTTCGGCTAGAAATAGTGACCCGACCCACATAAATAATGCCGGAGCCAGCTGCTCAGACCCGCTGTGAACAGTGCCAACTCGCGATGAATAGTGTAAACCCGTTAAGCACAGTAAACCCGATACGTTACTATTCACCCGAAACCCAAAAATACATATTTATACCCATTTTGACCGTTTCGAGCTCATCGACCCATTTCTCAGGCCCATGTCACCTTTTGGCCCCTCCAAAAAGCCCAAAACCTATTTTATTTGATTTTTTTGGATTTTATTTCTTTATTTTATTCCTAGCTCAAATTTTTTGAGCATGGAATTAAATTATTTTCTTGGCTTTGCACTAGCACACGACGTCGAGAGTCGACCAAATCAAGAAGGAGAAACCCAGGATCAAGCCCAAGATCAAGAGATAGAAGAATACGAAATTGCCGAAGTTATAAATTCGCATGGCAAGTCACATGTCTTTGATCATATTGAACCTACATTTCTTTAATTATTTATTTATTAGTATTTTCATTACATTATTTGTGCACTGTTATTTTATGTACAAAAGTTGTTTGGAATGATATGATATTAGCTAATGTCCTACCACCCGAAAAAGCCCTATCTAATTTGATGGCCACATTCACCTTGACAAAACTTAGTAATATTAAAAGTATTATAAATATATTCATAGTAGATTAGGAACTCAACAATCTTTTACTACTAAGAGTCTTGGCATTTTGCCGATAGAATTTTAAAAGTGATGCTAGGATAAGGAATATCACAGGGAGCCGCGAGATGGCTTAAGCCCATGACCTGTCCAATGGTAGGCGTTGGAAGCCGGCGTTCAGAGGCGACACAGGGAGAGCCGGAGGCAGCTGGCAGGGCTTCCCTCAGCCACTCAACCTAGAGGCATAGGCCTGATCCATCCATTCCTTGGCAGATCTGGCCGGGTTCGAAGGCCTGGCGACCGGAGGTGACGTGGGGGGAGCAGGATGTGACATGCGAGAGCCGGAGGCAATCGAATCTGGTCGTCTCCGGACCGTAGCTTGGTGGGGGCTTCCTTCTTCTCCTGCCCCCTTGGCACGACATCGCCTCTTGCACCGCCGCCGCCGCCAACGCCACCAACAGCCGTGATGAGCATGCGGAAGAAGTTCAATGGAGGCATTGGGGTCACAGCTGTCCTAGGGTGAAAACCTCATGTCTGGTTCTTACCGGATCAGGCAACAACGACTCCTTTGGTGCCGTTCCCTCCTTGGAGGTGTTGTCTTGGGCCACCTGACCCTACCCCTCTTCATCTTTCCGTGTGTGCATTGGCCAGTGTTAGTCCATCAGTGGTGGTAATCTGCTCACCGTCAGGTGCGTTAGCTATGGTCGTTTATCTTTTGTATTTGGTCCTTCTTTGGGCCTTTAATTTTGCCTTTTGGCTATCAATGTACTGCACTTCATCCTAACGAATGAAACACAATTTTCTGTGTTTTCGAGAAAAAAACATTCATTCCTCAAAATAATGTATCTGTGATTGACAGATCGTATAAGAAGTTCCCTAAAATAGGAATCCTAAAAGGTAAAAAAATAATATGCGGGTATTTTCACAGCGTACAGGCCTGCAATAATTAAGTGTCAGAATGTACGCTATGTGTTATCTTTCGATTTTGAAGGTAACGAAATTTAACACTATGATAGCATCAAAGTAGTTGCTATTTATCATGTCATGTTCCCTCAACAACATGCTACTGCTATTTGACACTGTTTCATCACATTAGATGAGACCATTACAGTTCCAGATGTTGATGTTAGACTATATGTGATGCCAGCGGATTTGCTACGCAGGTTATACGGAGGGTCGGCTGGTGGACCAGGACGCCCTCGGCGGGAGGACGCCGTGATGTGGGAAGGAAGTTCCCCCGGCGAACCAGAGGTTGGGAAAACAGAGCAGTAGGGATTGCGGAACAGAGGAAATTGGAAGGAGGAGTTTTTATTCTTTTTGCCCCGAATACAGAGATAATCTTCTTTATATGAGTTTTACACCTCCTAACCTATCTGTTGATAATCAAATTTGACTTGACAATCATCGTAAAGCCACAAGCAGGTTAACAAGGAAACGCTGTGCATATATCATGGTCGTGAGTAGTTACGATCATGGCAAAGCAAGTCGGAAGTCGAGGTGATCGTAAGTCCTACGAATACAGCAAGCTACAGAAAATACACAACTATGTCAAAGAAGCGTAGAGCTTGGTCGTGGTTAAGAGCCATTACGATCACTTTGGTCGTGGTCGGTAGTCGTCGGGTAGTTTTACGACCACGTTGCAGCATTCGACCATGTCATCACTAGTCGGAAGCCACCGGACGAGTTACGACCACGTTGGCCGTGGTCGGCGATTCTGATCATGTTGGCGTGGTGAAGGTAGCTCAAACATTTTGGATATGATCGGACGTTATTTACGACCACGATTGGCCATGATCGAAGCTTGGTTCACGATTGGCGACATCAAGGTTGATAGTCGGCGATCGAACTTACGACCACGATGAGAAGTCGGTGGCTTACGACCGCGTTATAACGAGAGCGGTAGCGACTCCGACCACGTTGAAGGAAGTGAGCGTGGTGAAAGGGTGTTCGACTACGAAAAATAGTGATCGCCGGCGTCGCTGCGTGCTCATTGAAGGTTTCGATCACGGTATTTTGGCAGTGAAGGATGGCAGCGCAGCTGGACCGATTCGACCATGTTGGCCGTGGTCAAAGGCGATTCACGACCACGTTGGCATGGTCAAAGGTAGCTCAACCATTTTGGATATGATCGGATCTTTGCTTTTACCACGATTGGCCACGATTGACCACGATTGGCCACGATTCTGACCGGTCTTAAATGATCTTGGGAAGTCGTAAGACTTCACGACAGTCGGTAGAGCAAAAAGAGAAGCTTGCCTGCAAAACAAGTAAATACCACATGCATGTATTGCATACAGATCAATTGCGCATAAAAGAAGACCAATGGGAGAAACATGCACGCGTGGACAGCAGTTTGTAAGGGATTAGGACTTAGAAGCTTTCCTTGCCGTGTAGTGGAATTACAACCAAATAAACTAAGACAAGTTTTATTCAGTTTGGACTCTGGCTCGGTTCAAATATTGTCGAATCCAAAAGAAGCTAGGACCAGCTTTCCCCTATATATATATGTAGGGGTTACGGCCGATTGACACAACACACAATCGAAACTCATCTATTATATTTTTTTGCAATCTACTATTTTTTCCTCTGCCCTATTTTGCTTCTTGTTCTTCGTTATCGTTTACTCCGTTGCGATAACGAGTCACAAGGTCCTAGGGGCGGTCAGGCCGACCTAGGATAGCCCATCGCCGCCGCTTCATGACGGGTCCCTCCCGGCGCGTGGGGTGTCGGGTCTCAAAGCTCGCCGGCGTGTCCTGCGTGTCGCGCTCCCGGCGAGACTCCTCCTCCGACGTGTCCTGCGTATCGCGCTCGACGCCGGGGGCACACGGTGACGTGTTCGTGTGTGAACACACTTTTTGGCGACTCCGCTGGGGACAGATCAAGGAACATTGACGCGGCCGATCACCATGACTGGCAGCAGCAAAATCCCAAGGCCCGTGGAGGTTAACACCGATAATGTCGTCAAGCCCGGCTACGATGAATTATCGGAAGAGCATCGCCAAGCTTTTGAGGCATACAAGAAAAGGTGCGAGGAGGAGGATTTGCGAGCGTTCCTTGCAAAATTCAAGAAAGATCGTCAAGGCAGCATAACCCCACTCGGCGACATCACGTTCCCTCCTCTGCATTGCTCGGAAAAGGTAGAACCCCTTGTAAGTGCCGCATCAGCCCCTTCATCTGTTGCTACCAATTCATCTAGTGTTACAATGGAGCAAGTTCAGTACATGCTTAACGAGAGCACTAGAGAGATCTTTGATTATATGCATCAGATGGCAAACATTAAAAAAATAAATAGTGCGGCCATGGGTACAAGTTGGGTTGGCGCTTTTTCTAGCGTAGAACTTTCTAAGCCGACAGCACCTATCAATTCATCGGCAAGTAGTGGAGTACCAAGTATACAACCCCAATGTGGCATGCCGTTGAATTTCTTTTAGGACGACCAACTAAACACGGAGGTGAACTAATAGTAGCGCCCACATATCCTAACCATATCATGAACATACCACCTTTGGGAACATCAACGTCAAAGCGATATAGGTATGCCAAGGTCCTTGCCGTGATACATTATACGCCGATGCCGCCTCCACTGTCTACCATGGTGACCAACACCCCTATAGCTCCTTTGCAGTCACCACTCACAGCTTCAGCCAATATGGACGAAGCATTGGCAAAAATTAGAGATGATGTGCACAGGATGTTTGTTGAGTCTTTCGGCATTGAGCCGAGAGTTAGAAACCGCACTTATCGAAACCATATCCATCTCATTTTGATACTATTGCTTATCCCCAAGGTTATAAGCTTCCTGAGTTTGTTAAATTTGATGGTGGGGACAGCAAAACGACATGGGAGCACGTTAGCCAATATCTCGCCCAGTTGGGAGCAGCGGGTAATATAGATGAACTTAAAGTTCGTTTGTTTTCTTTGTCTTTAACTGGCACGACTTTTTCATGGTTCTCTGCTTTATCCCCTGGTTCTATTACTACATGGTCGTAGCTTGAGCAAAAATTTCATGATCATTTTTATAGCGGTGACACTGAGCTTAAGTTATCACATCTTACATCGGTTAGGCAAAAAAATGATGAGTCGGTTTTCGATTATGTCAAAAGGTTTAGAGATGTTAAAACCGATGCTACAGTCTTGTGATAAGTGAAAGAGACTTGGCTGATCTTGTGCTTAACGGCTTGAGAACTCACATTAAAGAAAAGTTAGAAAGCTATGAATTTTTAATCGTTAACCAAGTGTTGCAGCGAGCTTTGGCTAAAGAAAGCCAAGTAAAGATATCAAAGAAAATCATAAGACTAAAGCTGACCCTCCTCGCATGAACGTTGTTGATTATTCTTCTGATCAGGATGATGAAATTGATGTCTATGCTGCTGAATTTGTTTGGCCCTCAAAGGCCAAACCATATGCATGTAATGCTCTTAAGCCAATTCGCAAAAATCGTGAAGAGGAGATGAAGTTTACTTTTGATGTTACCAAATGTGATAGAATCTTTGATGCTTTGCTGAATGATAAGGTCATTAAAATTTCTCATACTTTACCGCCGTTTGAAGAGCTGAAGCGATGAGCTTTTTGCAAATATCATAATTCTTTTTCTCATGCCACTAATGATTGTAATGATTTTTGTCGACAGATCCAATCGGCTATCAATGATGGACGATTGAGTTTTGCCGAAATGCAAGTGGACAAGTCTCCCTTCCCCATGAACACGATGGATATGGGGGGCAGGAAAGTGTTGCTTCAGCCTGAACATGCCGAATCAGCAAAAGGAAAGCCAGGTGTTGTTATCGGTGAGCCTAGAGTGATACATGCCGATGACAAGGTCTCAGGAAGAGAGGTTGTACCGAGAAGGCCCCAAATGGAAAGGAAACATTGAAGATCACCGTGAGCACTTCGTGCACTGGGGCAGTGCAACATGAGGCTTGCAATAAGTTTATCAAGCCCAAAAATCCAGAGGTTGGCAAGTGGAAGGTAAACAAAGCAAAAGTACAGCGGAGCGCATCAAGCCAACATTTGATATTCTGCTGTCCAAATATGCTAACCAAGCGGCCACTTCTAGCTCTAATCGACCATCACAATTGAAGCGTCCAAGGTCACCTCCGAGGCATCAAATACAGCGTCAGTTTCGTCCGTATGAGCCATGGGCGCCTACGCAATGGATGACACCTTTCTCCTACACACCATACAATCGAATGGAGGATGGGCGAGCCTCCAATGGTGCCATATGCTTTTCATCCTGGGTAGACAGCACCTAGAAGATCAGTTTTGAGAGGCTAACCCATTCTACAAAGGTTGTTTTGGTGGTGGTGCTAATCGACCATCAATGCCTCTGCAACGAAGAAGATTATGAAGCAAGAGTGGCGTGCTAAATCGCCAAGTGCTGAAAATTCAGAACCTAACAAGCAAGAAAGGTGGGCTGCTAGTGCTGCAGAGGTGTCAACCAAAGATCTTGGTAAAAGGACATTTGTCATTAATAATCCGGCTAAATCGGTAGTACTATGGTTGCTGTTCAGCCGAGTTCAGCAGCTAATGATCATGAAGCTAGCAATGATAGCGCAAAGGAAGAGATCCCAAGTATACCCGACCAAGGAAGAAATCAGCAGAAGATCGAAGGCGCGGCGGAAGCCTGAGAGGGCGAACTTTTCAATAAAATTCGGCCCATGAAGCATGTATGGAGGCCTAAACCAGTGGATGGGACTGCAGATACTACCCCTATCGCAGCAGCGTATACATCACCTAAAGAGCATGAGCAGGTATGTACATTTGGGGATGATGAGGAGATGTTAGATTTTGAGCCCACACCAGCTAGAGAAGGTATGGATATCAATATGGTTTACTATCTACCTGCTGAATTTTGTGCTGTTGATGAAGAAGGAGAGATAGCCCAGCTGGACTTTGGTCCTAAAAATGCCATCTTCGAGAAGCCTAAAGAGCCGGTGAAGCACTTAAAGCCGCTGTACATCAAGGGCCACATCAACGGGTCACCGATTGCTAGGATGCTTGTTGATGGTGGTGCTGTCGTCAACCTCATGCCGTATTCAGTCTTTAAAAAATTGGGGCTGCAAGATGATGATTTGAAGAAGACGAACATGGTGCCGAATGGTTTTGAAGGAAAGAAAAGACGGAAGCCAAAGGAGTTATCTATGTCGAGCTCACGGTTGGGAGCAAGACTTTGCCACAACATTCTTTGTTCTTTGAGGTGCAAGGTAACTACAATATGATTTTAGGTCGAGACTGGGTACATGCTAATCAGTGTGTGCCATCTACCATGCACCAATTTTTGATTCAATGGGTTGAGGACGAAGTGGAGATCATCTACGCTGACACGTCGGTTTGTGTCGCTTTGGCCGATGCTATAGTGGATTGGCAGCACTCTGAAGTTACTTGTTTGTCAGGGTGTGGCGACCTTCCAGAGTTTGATTTCCTTAGTGCTACAAGGAATGGTTTTGTACCTGTCATGTTAAAGCCGATTGGTGGTGATCGGCTCCAAAATATGATGTGATTAAATGAATCCTAGCTTAGATTGGTTGCAACAACGTCTCAAAGATTATCGGTCTGAAGAGAACGATATGTATGAATCTATAGAAGAGCTAGAAAATTTTGATAAGTTGGGACAAGGTTTCATACCAGCTGACCCATTGGAGGAGATAGACATCGGTAATGGGTCAATTCCTAGGCCGACATTTATAAATAAAAATCTGAGAGCCGATTATAAGCTAAAATTAATCAAGCTTTTAAAACAATACGTCGACATTTTTGCTTGGGAATACCATGAGATGCTGGTTTGAGCGAGAGTTGGTAGAACATCACTACCCATTAAGAAAGGTTTTAGACCTTTCAAACAGCAAGCTAGGAGGTTTAATCCTAAGATGTATGATCGGATTAAGGAGGAAATCGATCGGCTACTTAAAGCTAATTTTATTAGACCTTGCGGGTATGCTGATTGGATTTCAATATTGTACCTATCGAAAAGAAAGGGTCTGGCAAGTTAAGGGTGTGTATTGATTTCAGAGATTTGAGCAGAGCTACACCAAAGATGAGTATCCTATGCCAATAGCCGACATGCTTATTAATGCTACTTCTGGACATAAGGTCATTAGTTTTCTTGATGGCACTGCAGGGTATAATCAAATTTTTATGGCCGAAGAGGACATTTCCAAAACAGCTTTTCATTGCCCTGGTTTTCTTGGTTTATTTGAATGGGTAGTAATGACCTTTGGATTGAAAAATCTTTGGTGCAACATACCAAAGAGCTATGAACTTAATTTTCATGATCTTCTTGGGGTCATGTTAGAAGTTTATATTGATGATATTGTCATCAAATCGGATGCCATTGAACCACATTTGGCCGATTTGCGCTTGGTTTTTGATAGAATGAGAAAATATGGTTTGAAGATGAATCCTCTAAAATGTGCTTTTGGTGTATCGGCTGGGAAGTTTTTAGGTTTTATTATTCATGAACATGGCATAGAGATAGATCCCAAGAAAATTGAAGCAATCCAGAAGGTACAGGTTCCTGTGTGCAAGACAAAAAGTGTGTTCGCACACGAACACGTCACCGTGTGCCCCCGGCGTCGAGCGCGATACGCAGGACACGTCGCCGGAGGAGTCTCGCCGGGAGCGCGATACGCAGGACACGTCGGCGAGAGCTCTTGAGACCCGACACCCCACGCGCCCGGGAGGGACCCCGTCAGGGCGAGCGGCGGCGATGGGTTGTCCTAGGTCGGCCTGACCGCCCCTAGGACCTTGTGACTCGTTATCGCAACGGAGTAAACGATAACGAAGAACAAGAAGCAAAATAGGGCAGAGGAAAAAATAGTAGATTGCAAAATAATATAATAGATGAGTTTCGATTGTGTGTTGTGTCAATCGGCCGTAACCCCTACATATATATATAGGGGGAAGCTGGTCCTAGCTTCTTTTGGATTCGGCAATATTTGAACCGAACCAGAGTCCAAACTGAATAAAACTTGTCTTAGTTTATTCGGTTGTAATTCCACTACACGGCAAGGAAAGCTTCTAAGTCCTAATCCCTTACAAACTGCTGTCCACGCGTGCATGTTTCTCCCATTGGTCTTCTTTTATGCGCAATTGATCTGTATGCAATACATGCATGTGGTATTTACTTGTTTTGCAGGCAAGCTTCTCTTTTGCTCTCTCGATATCGTGAAGTCTTACGACTTCCCAAGATCATTCTGACCGGTCGAATCGTGGCCAATCGTGGTCAATCGTGGCCAATCGTGGTCGTAGCAGCATCCGATCATATCCAAAATGGTTGAGCTACCTTTGACCACGCCAACATGGTCGTAACTGCCTTTGACCACGGCCAACATGGTCGTAACCGGTCCAGCTGCGCTGCCTTCCTTCAGCTGCTCGAAATACCGTGATCGAAACCTTCAATGAGCACGCAGTGACGCTGGCGATCACTATTTTTCTGTAGTCGAACACCCTTTCGACCACGTTCACTTCCTTCAACGTGGTCGGAGTCGCTACCGCTTGTTGTTATAACGTGGTCGTAAGCCACCGACTTCTCATCGTGGTCGTAAGTTCGACTGCCGACTATCAACCTTGATGTCGTCAACTGTGAACCAGGCTTCTGATCATGGCCAATCGTGGTCGTAACAGCGTCCGATCATATCCAAAATGTTTGAGCTACCTTCGACCACGCCAACGTGATCGTAATTGCCTTCGACCACGGCCAACGTGGTCGTAACCGGTCCAGCCGGCTTCCGACTAGTGATGACATGGTCGTAAATGCTGCAACGTGGTCGTAAAACTACCCGACGACTGCCGACCACGACCAAAGTGATCGTAATGGCTCTTGACCACGACCAAGCTCTACACTTCTTTGACATAGTCGTGTATTTACTGTAGCTTGCTGTATTCGTAGGACTTTACGATCACCTCTGACTTCCGACTTGCTTTGCCATGATCGTAACTACTCACGACCATGATATATGCACATCGTTTCCTTGTTAACCTGCTTGTGGCTTTACGATGATTGTCAAATCAAATTTGATTATCAACACTATCATGGATATTCAACTCATACTTTGATTCGGAAACCTATTCGAAATATAGCTAATGTTGGAAATGTGGGCAATATTTTTATTCCAAGTTTTATTAGGAGACAAAAACAATAAGCTAATGATGCAAAACTTACAACTAACAGCAGACTACTCATCATACTTCAGAATATACTCAATAAAAATATAATGTAGAGTCGAGCGTGCGCGCGAACAACTTACTTGTTACCCGATGAAGAATAGGAAGCGCGCAAGCTTGACGCAGCACGAGGGCTTGACGCGATGCGTAACGCAGATGACACAGTCGCGATGGCGGTCGCGCAGATGCACCGCCGAAACCTTATTGCTGCCCTCGTCTTTGGTACTCTCTGCGGCAACGGTTCGGAGATAGCCATCTCCCTCCTTCCAGGTGCAGGCCGGGAAGAAAGGTCGACGAGGTTCAGACGGCATAGTACTCGAGCACAAAATCGCAGAGAAGGAAAAATGGAGGCAATTGGATTCTTCTTTACACTCGGGCGTCTCGAGCATATATAGACGGTGATAATCGACATGATTAAAACAGCCATTTACCCACTAGTAATGCGGCACATTCAACCACCATTTATCCACGATGAATCGCCTATCATCAAAACCCGATAAAGCCTCAAATTCAAACATTTGAATCTTATTCAAACACACACGAGAGAAAGTGGTGCAGAGTTTAGCAAAGTCACAAGTCACGCGATATTCACGCGAAAATACGTGAATACGCACAGCACGCGTGTGACTAGACAGAACCATCCTCATACCATCTCTTTCCATATTCAAGGAGTGGGGAGGACTCCATCTTATAAATCGGTCTTCCTCACCCTACCTTAGCAATATGGTACTAAACCATGCATGCTTTGGAATTAAGGAAATAGGCCATAATTAAATGGGCCAATTTCTAACAGCTAATTCTTCTAATCCCACCGTTTGCTATCCGGACTCTTTCCGATTTAGTCTGCAGCTTCCAATCGTAGTCATCATGTATTGTCGGAAGCCACCGAGGAATCCCGCTCTGCCTGTGGTAATCTCTTTGATCTTCTTTGATATGTTTTCCCCTAATATGAGTCCACAACATTTCTCCCCTCCTGCGGAAGCAACTCATCCTCGAGCTGAAATTGCGGATATTGCTGTCGAAAAGACTCCACCGGCACCAAAGTGGCATCCGTCTATGGTGATCCTTGCCATTGAACCAAAATCTCCCAAAAACCTCGGCAAAGTTTGGCTTGCAGCACCTTTTCCGGTGTAGGAACCACCCACCCATGAAGAATTTCTGGGAACGGCGGAAGACCAGATGGCGGATCTCCATAAATGAGTTTTAATAAAGCCACATGAAATACATTGTGGATGCATGCTTCATCTGGTAGCCGCAGACGATAAGCAACCATCTCAATCCTTGCCACAATCTAATAAGGTCCATAAAAACACGGCGATAACTTGCTTTTGGTCTTCTGCAGCAAGGAGGAAGCCTGCCAAGGATGTAACTTTACCCAGACCCAATCTCCCATGGCGAACTCCAAGTCCCGATGGCATGCATTGTATTAATCCTTCATAGTCCGTTGAGCTAGTTGCAACCTCTCTCTGAACCTGGCTCACAAGACATCACTGTGGGCGGTGCTCTGCCATAGACCACTTGGAAAGGTGTAGCTTGTATGGCATGCTAGTAAGAAGTATTATAAGTGAATTCAGCCCATGGTAACCATCTAATCTAGTTGCGTGGTCGATCACCCGATAAGCACCTTAAGTACATAGTAATCACTCGGCTTACCACTTCCGATTGACCACCGGACTGTGGATGAAATGCGGAACTGAAATTGAGCTTAACGCCACATAAGCGAAACAATTCTTTCCAGAAGTTGCTGGTAAAGACCAGGTCGTGATCACTGACAATCGATGTTGGGTGTCCATAGAGTTGGACCACTTCATTGAAGAATACTTGTGCTACAGAGCTTGCTGTGTAAGGATGAGATAAAGCCACAAAATGTGCATACTTGGACAGGCGATTGACGATAGTTAGTATAACTATTGTGGCTACAGACCAAACAGTAAGTTAGGAGAGTAGTAGAGTGGTTACAAAAAATGAACTAGTCTTAGCCGTCCTCCACGGCTAGGGTATACATATATAGTAAAAATAACAAGTGCTTAAAAATAACAAGTGCTCCTTAATGCCTGGGCACTATAGTCTAAAATAGGTATGTATTGTGTGCGAAAATTTTTAAAACTTTCTTAGATGTCAAGTTTAACTAGTTTACTAACTAGTTCAAACAAGTTGAACTAAATTTCAAATTATAGTTGCCTTTTCTATGATAGTTTGATTGTAGGTATATGCTGATTATATGCATAAATCAACAAAGTATGTGATCTAAATTCGTTTAAAACTTTGAATTTGAGTATATTTTTTCAAATTTATACGTTTCATTTGAATTGTTATATATGAGTATATATATATATATATATATATATATATATATATATATATATATATATATATATATATATATATATATATATATATATATATATATATATATATATATATATATATATATATATATATATATATATATATATATATATATATATATATATATATATATATATATATATATATATATATATAGAGGACAAATGAGGCACCATGGTGTCTAGGCACCAAGCCTCTCTGCTTTGAATTGAGTTGTTTTTAGATGCGTGCAAGTGCAATGATATATAATATATCAGGCAAACCCGTTAACATTCATTAATTCGAAAAAGTATCGATTTGGAAAGGAAGTCATTGATTTAGCATACTAAATCAATCATAGATGCAAAGTCTTAATCATGGAGCTTGGACACCATTGTGCCTTTGTTATTTATTCTTTGTGTGTGTGTGTATATATAGTATAAATAATAGGCACCATGGTGCCAGTGCTCCATGAGTGAGACTTTCCATCCATGATTAAGACTTTCCATCCATGTCAATGACTTCCTTAACAGTTGTGCAATCATAAGGTTTGATTACAACAATACCCTCACAGTTGTGCATCATGTAAAGGGGTATGCATGTCCTTGTACATATCCCACTGGACCTTTTAGCCCTTAACAGGCTGAACGGGCTTAGTTGAGTGTCATCCCTACTACATGAGCCTCTCATGGTACAGATCTTGAACAGCCTGAAGAAAACTATTGATGAAGAAAACTTTCAATAGATTATTAAAGTAAGATTTGAGGTGTGAAAATTTTGGGGATAAGTTTGAAAACAATATTTGAAAGTATGCTTCAAAATTTTAAATCGAGAGTACGGAGTAAAATAATTCCTGGCCATGGGTAGCGAGACTCGGCATGTGAAATTACACAATCGCGGTTGTTAGCTGTTTTGAGTCATTTAATTAAAAAATAATAAAAAATAGAAAACACATTTATATGTCGACATACAATACAAAGGAAAAAGAGAAAAAAAAACAAAAATTAAGAAGTCAACATGTTTATTCCAGCTTTAGGCTTATGGTTAAAGGTCATTGTTAGCCATTTGAGACTACGGTCAAAGTCTTTGTCCTTCATGGAGGTCCATTCAAATATGTCTGATTAGTATCAGTTGATGACGAGACTAGAGTCACCAATCACTTGGCTAACTGATTGACTGCAATCACACGGCACTCTCAAAGTGACGGCGCCAGGATTGGAGTGCAACATTGACATCTCCTCCTCCCTAGCGTCGCCCTCGTTGGCACGCCGTCACGAGAAAAGCTATTAAATCGTGATTTTCACGCCTTTGCGGCAACATAGAGAAAAGCTATAGCAGCTATCGCGGAAGCTATCCTTAGTATGTAATAAACATTATTTAGTATTGTCTAAAACTAAAAAATTGGATTAAAATATATATACGACAACAACATTATTTAGTATGTAACAAACATTACTTAGTATTGCCTAAAACGAAAAAATGCTATCAAATATAAATACGACAGTAACGAAGCGGATGCATGCTGGAAGAACAGAGGTAGCTGCTGAAGCATATGAACAAAACATGCTGGTATGATGGCTAGTCAACACCATAAATGTTGGTATGCGTAAACGAATGTAGAAAGAAATGGATTGCTGTATTATTGTCTATGAAGCCTTGTGCAGATGTCAGTGTTGAGATGGAAACTATCAAACTACTAAGGACCTCAACATTTATTTACTTCAGGGGAATGTTTTAACTAACAGAGCATGATGGCCATTGGTGGAACTGATGACCACCTGTGATTGGGGTTGTGATCACGTGATATGTAGACCTCTGCTTTCCTGTACAATTTTAGAGGTCCCCTAGTCTTCATAATGCAAAAGCAAACAAGTCACACCAGCATGGCAGCCAGAAGGAAGAATGCGAGGAAGCATGTGAAGGGGAAGGCATGCCAATGGTGCCCGTGCCATGGGGCGCAAATGCTGCAGAGGCACATTCTTAAAACAGGTAACTTCTTAGGCAAAAGGATTCATACAGCAATGTTTTAACTGCATAACCGGCACCTGCTTACGTAAGCTGTAGCATAGATTCATATATTTGAGATTGCTTATATAAAAATTCCTCCATTAGGCTACCTGCTTTTGTTAATTGTTTATCCAAATTAAATGGTTTAAAATTACAAGATTATGACCTGAGAAGTAAAATTACTTTTAATCAATTAAACTAGATAACAAATCTATTGCGCAAAGAGGACAAACTAATCCATTGATAACCATAGGAAAAGGTTGAAATTATTCAGCAAAATTACATCACGGTTGGAGTCCAGAGGAATATTAAAGTTTTACATGTATCAGAAGAATTAAACAGCATCTTCATCATTATTTAGATGTGAAAACAAGGCACACAACTTCACATATGTTGTCAAGATCTTCCTCACCCTGGTTAATACATAGCTCCCATTGCATTGGTCGAGGCATGGACATTGGCTCCTTCAAAGTATTTGTCTATTCTGCAGCTGCATTCCTTGCCAAGCTTGCCCGGTTTACAACCACAAATACATAGATTTTGTCATAGAGCTTGTCAAATAGCCAGAAATAAGCAATCCTCCATGTCTTCTTTAACAACAGTACACAAAACACCATCCAGAGCCCCACAACAAGTCCCACCCCAAGTCCAAAATAAAAGGTCATGGGCTCAAATTCTTGCTTGTTGCTTCCGAGATAATCATGGATGAACGTATCATTTTCTGAACAATTCTTTTGAAGAGGAGGCCCACAAAGACCACTGTTTCCAATGTACATAAGTGACGGATTGTCCACATTGAGGGTGTCAAGTTGGCGGCCTGAGGGTATCCTTCCAGACAAATTGTTGTAGGACAAGTTCAGGTCGCTCAGAGATGTCAAACATGATAAGCTTGATGGGATTTCACCATAAAGCTTGTTCTTAGAGAGATCGAGAGATTCCAATGACTGCAGTGCGCCAATCTTGTTAGGTATGTTTCCGCTCAGGTGGTTTGATGATAAATTTAAATTTATTAATGCATCAAGAGAAGTGATGTCTGTGGGAATTTCACCAGTTAAGGAGTTGCCTGATAAATCAATACTCACTAAAAAGTCGATTCTATAACCATCATAACTAAGCTTTTGCCCTTTTGTAATTATGGACGAGATTTGTCCAAATGGAACGTTCAAAACAATCTTGTTACATGCAATGAAGCCCTTCAGGGTCATACATGTTAGGTTTGACAGATGCCAAGGAATAACACCAGATAAGTTATTGCCTGATAGATCCAAGTATTGAAGATAACTAAGATTTGTTACTTCAACTGGAATATTCCCATAAAACGCATTGTGACTTAGTTGTAGAAATCTTAATGTCCCCAGCTGTCCTATCCATGCTGGTAACCTTCCAGAAAACTTATTCCATGCAAGATCCAAGAATACCAGACTTGTGCAGTTCAGCAAAAATTCTGGGAATTTTCCTGATAAATTGTTGTTGCTCACTAGGAGGTTAGATATGATTTCGCCCTCAAAGCACTGAGGAAATTCACCGTCAAAAGATTGCTTGATAAATCTAGAAAATCCAAACTTTGCAACTTGCACATAGATTCGGGAATGTTGCCACGAATTTTATTTGAAGACACAAGCACTGTTTGAAGATCTGGAGCTTCAATATTAGATGGTATTCTTCCTGAAAAGGCATTGTTGGAGATGTCTAACAAGGTGATATTTCTTGGAAATGATGGTATTGGTCCAGTGAGCCGGTTTGAACTAACGTGGAGTTCTCCAAACGCCATGTCATCCATATGTGCTGGCAAGCTGCCACTTATTTGGTTGTGAGAGATGTCAAGATATGTGGCCTGCGAAAATGTAGACCAAAACCAGTTAGGAATCTTGTCCCTTATAGAAGTGTTTGAAATGTCAAGATTAGTGATTTCCGTCTGCCGCTGAAGCCAAGCTGGAAACAGAGGACCCATCTGGCAAGATGGAAATACTGCAGACTCGAGCCTAAAGGGAGGAAGCCAATCTGAATCCACTACAACCTTCAAATTATTGGAAGAAAAGTCTATGTTCTTTAAGCTTACTAGACCTGCGAAGTGTTCCTTGATTATCACACCGCTCAAGTCGTTGTTGCTTAGATCCAAAGTAGTCAAATTAGAAAGGGTGCCAATTTCAGAGGGTACACTTCCGTTGAGGTGATTGCTGGAGAGGTAAAGGGCAGTTAAACCCGTCAAATACCCAATTCCTGGTGGGATACTTCCAGTGAGGGAGTTGCCGGAGAGGTCAAGGGCAGTTAAACCCGTCAAATACCCAATCCCTGGTGGGATACTTCCAGTGAGGTTGTTGAAGGAGAGGTCAAGTATGCTCAAGCTGGTGAATTTTCCTATCAAATCTGGCAGGCCTCCAGTGAAATTGTTGTCACTTAAATGCAGCTCCTGCAAATTTTTCCATGCACATTTCAGCAACCCCTCAATGAAAACAGTTATATATTCATTTATCCCACTACCGCTAAGGTCTAGGGTTTCCAAACTGCAAAGATTCTTCAAATTTCCTGTCATCATCAACCTATTGTATGACAAATCAAGGACTTGGAGGGATGACATGTTTCCTGTTGCGTCAGGAAGTTGGCCAAATAAGTTGTTGTCCTCAATGTTTAGGTATTTGAGGCTCGTTGTTTTCCAAAACCAACTTGATGCGATTGAGTGGTCAAAATTATTGCAGGAGAGATCGAGCTTCTCAAGTTTTGTGAGATTAAGGTACGGAAGTGATTGGTTTGCAGTATCAGGTGAACAGGAAGAAAGACGGATGACCCTTAGAGATGGTATCGTATTCAGCGTACGAGGCCAGTCAGCTATCCCTGACAGATTTACTCCGATCATGCCAAGGTACTGTAGCAAAGGTAGATTTGTTAACCAGGAGATATCTGTTGAGTACATCCCAGAAAAATGTTTCATGCCGAGATCAAGATACTGCAACTTCGACAGGTTACCAAACTGAGGCACTCTACCACTAAACGGTATGCCAGAGAGGTTGAGATATTTCAAGTTCATCATCGAGCCCAAGAACTCAGGAATAGGGATTTGTGGCACTAGAAAGTAGTTCATGCTAAGGTCAAAGTGCTCTAGATGCTTCAGGGAAAGCAAAGAGGAACTTATCTCACAGATGGTGAAGCTCGAGAACATGGCCAGTTCAAAGTCCATGTCTGGATTCGGATTGCGAAGGTGAAGCTTGAGGACATGGCCGGTTCGGTTGCTGCATTTGACGCCTCTCCACCGGCAGCAGTCTTGGCCGTGCCACGAGGCGAGGCGGTTGGTGGGATCACTTGTGATGCCCTTCTTGAAAGAGAGCAAAGCGGCCCTCTCGGCGGGAATGCAGCTGCCGCCATGGCGGTGCTGGGGATGGAGAGAACCACCGGTCAAGAGCGAAGTGGTGCTTATGGTGATGAGGAGGATGAGGAAAGGATTTGTTACGGGATGCATGTTGGAATAAGGTAAATACAGGCTTAGTGTAATTTAGCAACTAGAGCAGCTAAATAAATAGATGTTTGGCCATTCCTTTGGAGTGATGCTTGGCCATTTGGGTCACTGGGTCAACAAAGTCTAGCCTTCGTGACTCATCTGACCAGTACCAATGGATGACGAGACTGTCATGCCTGTCACCAACTAATTGCCTGAGGTCAGTCTCAGTGGAGGTTTCATGGAGTTTTATGGGCATTAAATACGTTGACATGGCGCTGACATGACACTGTATTGATGAAGAGAGAGATGATAAAAGTTTCATGGGAGTAGAGAGAGTTTCATGGGGATGAAACTCTTCTGCACTGTTTCCAAAATATGGGTGTATTGGAACCGGGATATGAAACCACTGAGACTGACCTGATTAATCATGCCCGTGCGTGGGGCCCGCCGGACGCTTTTGCTGCTTTCCCGCACCACGAAGCCGACAGCCCCCTCGGCCGGTGCATGTGAATGATCCACTTAAATGTAAAGTTGAGCTTACGTTGAACTTTCAGTGAAAGAATCATGCAATTCACAAATAAGAAATGGCCATGCAACACAGTATATACAGCAAAAGCCACGTGCAATTGACTACTTTACAAAGAGTGCTAAAACTTAGCGTTAATGCTAAAGAAGGCATTCTACAAAGACTTAGCGTTAATATTTTTTGAGCATCGCTTTCTTATGTCTTTGAAGGTATGCTAACATATTACAATCTTGTGGTCTATGAGCACGGTGTCTTTGGTCATCAAGTCAATCCAACCGATCAGAGCACGACGTTGTCTTTGTCTTGTTCTCGTTTGAGCGGCCGAAGTGATCAAGCGGACGAAGCTTTCGAGTGGAGGAAGATTTCGACTATGTGCAAAGGAGATCAAGCGAGCAGTCTAGCGTGCGGTCAAAAATCTACATTTAGTAATTTAGATTGTTTTTTCTTCTCTTTTGAGATTTATTTTTAGGCATCAAAAAGTAGAGGCAATCATTCATCACCACTCTGCTTGCGCTAGACGATCCTACATTATGAATCGAAGAGGATTGTCTCGACATCAGCATTATGCTTTGCTTCTCTATTTCACAATAGTAGCTTCCAGCTTCCCTATGAGAACATGTTTGTTTCTAGACATTTTTTTGCATTGACTGATGGCTTTTGACTATGGTGATTGATGAATAGTAACGGCTGGTAGAAAAGTTATGAGAGAGTACAGAGAGAGAGAGAAACTCATGTGCAATTTTGGGTGATATAGAGAAAGTCACTACAGTGTGTACCATAATCGACTTGTAGACCCAATCTTAAAAATACACTCTGTTTAAAAGCTAATTACTGTAAAAAAAAGCCTGTTAGTGTAAAAAAGCCAAAAAATGAAATTGGAAAGAAGACTCCCTCTATGTTATAGTTTTTATGCTAGTGCCTTCGCTCTGTATCTCACCAACAGCGTGTCCTTGGCAATTGTTTTTATGAATATTCTATTTCTTATTTGAAATAATAGAAATATACCCACGCGAATATTTTTTTTTACAGAAATAGGCTCCAGTCGCTTAACCGTCGGGTGACTGGAGCCTATCGCCCACCGATCGCGCGACACGAAGTCATGCAGAAGCCGTTGGGTGACAGGTTGCAGTCGCCCAATGGTTAGGTGACTATCTTCTCTGTCATAGAGTAAGCCACCATGATAGATGCCGAGGGGCTAGTCGAACATGGGTCACCAAGGAGGACCTTCTGCTCGAAAGGAAGGAGGACTTTGGCGTTAACTACTACTTGTTGCCAAACAGGCACGCTCAACCAGTGTGGCGAAATGTAGGCACATGGAGGATGCGGTGGTGCAGGTGGCAAAAGGCCATTTAGATGGCGGACGATGTTTCTTTCGATGCCCACACTCTAGGATACAAGTAGGCAATCGTCTATTTTGTAGTACTGCTAATAGAGTTCCAATATTAACGTTCCTTTGTAGCAGGTGGCTAAATGCGACTTCATGCGATGGATTGAACCTCCCCATGAATGGTACGCTGCGAAGTATGTGGATATGTTGTGGGAGCGAATCGCTAACTTGGAGGCACGGATTGAAAGTCTGGAAGAGCACAACGATGACCTCCATCAGTAAATGGAGCGCAAGAGGGGCAACGAAGAGGTCTTCAACATGGGAAGTTTGTATGACCCAACATGCTGCTGCGTGAACCCTAGTTGTCGGGACCCTGGATTTCCGAACCCGGACCCTCCGTGTATAACTGTACTA
This sequence comes from Dendrocalamus sinicus, assembly GCA_036346575.1. Taxonomy (NCBI): domain Eukaryota; kingdom Viridiplantae; phylum Streptophyta; class Magnoliopsida; order Poales; family Poaceae; genus Dendrocalamus; species Dendrocalamus sinicus. The sequence goes on along the minus strand of JAYEVI010000193.1, from coordinate 131,080 downwards.
GTCCCAGATCAAAGCTAGTGCACACAGTTAAACAGAAATGATTACATCACCAATCACGATTTATTACAATAATTGAGAGTACTGACCGAAAGGTCTCATTATTACAACTGAGGTTCCGAGACCTCGCACACAAGAATTAAAGCGGAAGCAACAGATAAACTCGATGAAGACCCATCAATACGCCACAAGCAATTGACTGGGGAAGCGCGATCTAGTTCTCCGGGAAAAATCCATCACAGCCGCAAGCGAAGCAGTAATCGTAGTCTCCTTCTTGAGCTTCGTAATCTTCTGAGATTTATTTTTAAGTGTAGCATGTGAGTACATAAAGTACTCCGCAAGTCTTGGGAAAAATGCAATAGATGCAAGGCTTGACAAAGGAAGGTTATATGGTTCTTTTGCACAAAGCAATATTTTATTTCAATTACCATTAGTTATTTTTGAAGGCATCATTTTAACAAAGTAATTGTTTTAACAGAACTATCATTAACTCTATAGTGAAGGTTCCATCTACCAACACTAGCTATTCAAATAATTGACCAAGTTCAAACTGCGGGTTTCATCCACCCTCTCTGGCTTCAACTGCCAGGATACCCTTCTGAGAGTTCCCTCCACTCTCGAAATACAAAACTTTGATTTTTAAAACCAAAACCAGAAATCTACCATGTGAATGCATTCCTTGCCCGCCCTTGACCGTGGGCACGGCTATTCGAATAGTTTGACACTCTGCAGAGGTTGTACAACTTTACCCCTAAGAGATAAATTATCTTAACAGTCACCACGCTTCCTTTGGCATGAGACATAGATAAAATATCACAAAGCCTTTACCTCACTCTAGACTAGCTAGACACCACCCGCTGAGGTTTCACCGCAGAAGGGTTAAATCTGCCCAATCCAAAGCCCCCTCTTGCGTCATATGAGTACAGTAAATCCCTGTCCCTCACTGTGGATAACCAGTAACTCCCTGGCACCCACTTTCCACTGGTGGCACCTAAACTAGACTATCATGAGTTAATCAGCTAGGTCGTACCCATATAGACTTAGGGTTGTACGGTAGTGCTCAGTCTGGACAAACACAAGCGTCGGTCCTTAATTGACTAGGGTGGAACATACACTTTTCAAGATCTCGTGCTAACTGCACCAACCCAAATCAACCATCCACCCTAATATAAACCAACTTTCACATTTTGTTTTATTTTTAAGAGAACAGTGGTAACTCCAATTACCACTAAATTTATAAACACAAGGGTAATACAATAAAACTTAATTTCCCATTTTCAAAAATTTCAAAGATATTAAATAGCATAACTAAGCATTACACTACCATTCTACTATTCACAAAAATTTAGTAATAATCTCGTTATTGAGACAAATGAAACTCTAGGGTGACAAGGGTACATGGCATTAAATTTCAATGGAGGTATAACAAGGTTGGTTTAACTAACACCTTAAGAGTTGAACTATGGTTTAATATAAATAGCAATGCACATAATTTAAAATAATTAAAACATTTCAAAATCATAGGTTCAAGAAGATCAAAGGAGACTTGCCTTCTTGCAGGTTCTCTGGGTCTTCTTGCTGCGGGGTGGAGAGATCGTCGACAACGTTGGAATCTATGCGAGAAAAGACGAAGCCAATAAAGCAAATAAATACAAATAAAAATTCAAATAAAATCCAAAAATTCAAAAGAGTCCATAGTTGGATAGATTATGATTTTAGAAGAATTTAGAAATTTGAATGGCTCAATTTGGAGTTAAAATGAGAAAGTTATGCTCATTTGAAAATCTAAGTTTGATTAAATCCAGAAATTAGGAAATTTCTGACAGGTGGGGCCCACTGGAATATTTAAATTTTAGTCTTTTATTTTTATTCTGAGATTATGACAGGTGGGACCCACCGGTCAGCGAGCCCACGGAATCAGCCTCTGACATGTGGGACCCACTGGACAGTGAGCCCACTGGCTCAGCCTCTGACATGTGGGACCCACTAGACTCCGGGTCCACATGTCAGTGACCAGCGCAGATGGGTGGGGCCCAGACGACGATGGGCGCGCGAGACGGCGGCGGCGGCGTGTGGGCCCACTTGTCGCGAAAAAATGAAGAAAGGCTCAACCTCACCAGCGTGCGGGGCCGGGGCTCGAACGCGCGCTGAGGGAACTGAGGTGGGAGGAGAGAGCGCTGATAACCAGTCGGGCGGGGAGGCTTTGCCTACCCAATAAGGGTAGGTAAACCCTTTGAGGGGTACCTGCTGGTGGGGCTGGGCAGCAGTGGACGGTGGCGACGGCCTCCGGCGGCGAGGAAGGCCGGTGAGGGTCGGGCGAGGTCCAAAACGAGATTCGGGAGCGGAGGTGGTCCTGACAGTGGGGTCAGCGGGGTCCGGCGACGAGCAGGGAAGGCCGGCGACGAGGAGAGGCGGTGGCGCAGTGTGGGTCCTCCGGTGCGACGGCGCTCCTGCGGCGGGGAGGGGCGGCCGAGGTGTCGGGGAGATTCACACGGGCACGGGGGTGCTCGGGGTGGCAGTGGCGAGCTTCGGTGAGGTCCGAGGCGGCGAGGATTGCTCGCCGGAGTTGGCGGCCGAAAAAAGGAAGGAAAGAGGGGAAGAAGGAAAGAGGGGCCGTAGAAGGAAGGAGACGCGTGGGGTTTCCAAAACCGGAGAGACGAGGAAGGAAGGTGGGGATTCTGCGGGGGAATCGTCGCCGGCGCAAGAAAGGAAAGAGGAAGGAGAAAGAAGGAAGGAGCTGCGCGCGGGAGGACGACAGGTCTGACAGGCAGGGCCCGCGCGCAGTGAGAGAGGAGAGGGCAGGAGCGGGCGGCGCGGATGGAGCCGCGTGGCAAGGGAGGTGGATCGGGCGGCGGGTGCGTGTTAAGTGGAAGGGGACGGCCGGATGGGCGAGCGAGGTGGCGTGGCGCGCATCCGGGCTGGCCATGTGCCGGCCCGAGGGAAGGGGAGGGCGGAGCTGGCTGACGGGCCGGGCCCGCGAGGCAGCGAGGGAGAGGGGGTGCGGCCTGGATTGGGCCGAGGGCGACGTGGGCGGTCCTGGACCGTCCACGTGTCGGCTGGAGGGAGGAGATGGGATTTTTAATTTTCAGAAATTGATTTATATTTTTAGAAAAGGCTAGGAAATTGTTTAGGCCTCAGAAAAATATGAAAAGACTTCCAAAAATTCCAGAAAAATTCACAAAAGTTTCTAGAGTTTTTTTGGACTTAATAAAATTATTTCCAACTAATGTTGGTATTAAATTTTCCTATTTTAAATTACTTTTTAAATTCTAAAATAGGTTTAAAACTCCAGAAAATTCAGAAAATCAAATAAAAACCAAATAAAATCCAATTACTTTAAAATAATTAATTTGAACTTAAATTTTTCCAGAAAGCAAATTTTAGGATGTGACACTAGTTGTATATGTTCTTACCACTACAACAATGGCCAGCCATGTCCGAGGTGGCCCCCCTCTGCAACAGTCCATGTGGGTACCACGAGGCTCCTTCCACCTATAGGCAACGACGTGTAAGGTTGTACCGTAGCCCTGTTGTTCACGGTATTTTTCAATGTTGATAAGCATGTAATCAAATGGTTTATATGTCGGTGCGGTTGCCATCAATTCAATGCACTATTCGAGTGGTGCGGTCATCGATGCGATTGCCATTAATTGAGTAGTACGGGCGTCATGGTAAAGAGAAGTACAACTAAGCTCACCACAGTATTGCAAATATCACTAAGTAAATAAGAAACGTAAGCAGTAAATGAACAACAAGTATACATGCAGCACTAACCACCCCCAACAGCATCCCCAACCCCTCTCTACCGCCACCCTAGCCCCCTCCATCTTCGCGTCCGCATCCTCCCATACAGCCCCACTTGGCCGTCTTCCTCAGCGCCAGGTGATGGTGCCCCAACAAGGTAAGATGGTCAGGAGACCATCGCACATGTCCCAAAGTTGGAGGAGTGGACTGCACCACTGCTTGTGTGGCCACCGGTGCACCGGTGAGGACACTTCCGGAAAGAACCTCCAGGGGTGTGGCCTGAGGTGCGAAGCTCATCGCCTGGCTGGCCCAATCCAAAAAGTACTAGTCCATGTCGTCCAGGCCCAGGGAGACCCCACATCCCTCATCGGGGAGAACAAGACCCCTGGAGATGTACGGAGGAAGGGCAAACTGCCGCCTTAGCGGTGTAGGAGCCTGTGCCTAGGTTGACCCCCCCAGCCACGTTAGGCTGAGGTGGTGTAGGATGTGGCCAAGCAGAGCCCCCCACGTGGTGCCATGCCGGTTGAGGTGGCCTCGATGGACGCACTGTGTGTGCACCGGGGCGTAGGTGTGCGGACCTCTGGTAGCCTCATGCACGACAACAGGGTGACTACACGTGCACCCAAGGCTTGCACACAATGCAAAGCATGCACCACCTCCTCCTGTGTCACCTCCATACCATTGGCGATCCTATCCACCATGGTGCGAGACTCCCTCTAAATCGTAGCACCGACATCACCGCAAGGAAAACACGAGAAGGTCAATCCTCTCGGTGACATTGCCATTAGGAATATTTACAAATTTGATGTAACGTATCACGACATGGCGCCCCACGCAAGGTGCGTGGGGTACGTGTCTGTCAGTGCGATGACGTGTGCTATGGGCGAGTTGATGACATGTACCAGCCTGGTACATGTCCAAGGCTGGTACTAGCACAGGTACTCCGCGTACATACTACTGTCGTAGGGGGTGGGCTCCTCCACGTAGTCCTCAAGTGTGCCCTCCCACTATGCTGTCCATCCCCTTCATCTTTGTTGTCCGGTCCGTGCCGCGTTTGACTCCTTCCTAGAGTGCCTGCTTATGGCCCATTTTCGTTAGTAGTTGTCAAATGAATAAGCAGTAGAAAGACAGTGTAGTCCTCGACAAAGACGTCGTACATGAGCTTTTAGCGAATTAGCCAGAATGCTTGGTTGCACCAGCAGAGTGAGGATAGCCCATCAGGAGCGCGACTCTGTAGTGCCGCAGTGAGTAAATCTCCAAAGGCATGTTGTCGCAATGAGGTGGTCGAACTACTCCACAAAAGGTAGATATGCTCATGTATTTGGATGTGCGTGAGCTGTACATGCAAAGAACAATAACTATTACATACAATCATCATTAATATGAAGGAAATAATTAATTGTCAGACTACTTACCTGTCGACAACACAAGAGAGAACCCATCATAGGCCGGTCGATGTCGCCCCTGGGGTACATCTCGCCCCATACTGAGTCATGTCCTCGAGCATAAGCTGTCTGAGGCTAAAGCGCTGGAAGGAACACAGCTGCAGTAACAGCAGACACCCCACGAGGACTGAGTTTGCCTTGGTCCTGGCGCATGCGTCGCACAAGCCACGATAGGTCACGGCAAGTGTGGGCGAACCCGAGATGATCTGGGGGGCTTGCCCTCAGCGATGGCCCTAGCGTGAGCAATGAGGTGCGCTGCGTCGATGGTGTTACTGTGGCTAGTGGTGAAGAGCACCCAACCAAATAGCCATAGCAAGTACGCCTCTAAGTTCCATGAGACCTACTGCTCGTTTGCCTCCGGGTCCATCCACTCCACCTGAATGCAACCAAAAAGTTATTATAACAAAATAGTGGAAATGAGAGCATACAGGATCGAACAAAAAGGGTGCAGACATGTACCAGAATCGTGAGAGCCACCTCAACAACAGCAGTGTATGCGAGTGATGGGAAGATGTAGTACTCTTCTACGACACAAAGTGGAAGGACTCCTAGAATCAGTAGAGCAGTCCGCGCACCACCGGTTGGGGCCTCGGTGAGGAAGGCAGCAGCTCCTATGATTGGAAGGCCGAGTAGCGGGGACACGTCTGTAGAGTAGGAGCCATCTCCCGAATTGAGGTGGAAAGTGTGCATCTCGGCCGCCAAGAATCCACCAAAGTCATAGCGAGAGCGGTCAAATAGGAAGTGTCACGATCGCTCCACACCGCCGTCCCCACTGCGAGCAAGGCCGGTCATCCTCATTGGTGGCCTACACCATCCGATCGAGAGAGTAGCCCAAAGATCACGTGGCACGCCAAGCAAGTAAAGGTCAAGACGCAACCTACTTATGGCAATAGTACAACACTACTAGAGTGCATACCTGGCTGTCTAGTGTGGGTCTAGTCTCCAAGCGACTCGAGGTGTGTGTCCAAACCACTCCCAAGTCACCTGGCTCCTCTACGCTCCCTAGAGGAAGGACACGACGGGAAGCGCGATGCAGCCGGTTGACATGCTTGTCCAACAAGCTGTAAGGCCAGTCCAATCAGTGAAGCTCACGAGACATACCTGCAAAATGAATTCAAGTTAGCATTTATGCAGAACAAAAAAACATTGCATGTAAAGCAATAGTAAATAGAACTTGTAAATAAATAAAGAAAATAATACTAGGCTATCAGCACAATACCAACTACATTACTAAAAAGGGGGAAGTAACATAACAATCGTACAAAATGATACACGCAATGTACGATACAATTAGTATGACAGTATGCACGTCAAAAGTGCCAACTAATAAAATACAGTTTACAACGGATATTTATTTGTAGTCTCTAACAACTAGTTGTAGAAACCATGCTGGTCTGCCTAGTGATTAGCTCATGCTTTGCATCGTCTAGCTATATGCCCCTCCTGGCCGCATCGCCTACAGCGTGCACCAGGTGCTCTGGCTTACGCTTCGTCCATATCATTTGTAATACGCCGGCTCTGTCATCGACCCCTTCCCACACTTTAGCATGTCAACATCCAGAATCCAGGTCCTCCCTGCAATATCCAAGGTGGCGAAGTTCACCACAACCCTGAACCCCTTGAGCTCGCCACACCACGCATGTATCACCCTCTCCTTGAAGAAGTACTCCGACATGAAGTTTAAAGGATTTATGCCCACAATCCTTCATACAGCGAGGACATGAGAGCATAGCTTGTGTAACAACTTCGGCTTGTTGCGCGAGTAGCTAGGTTCATTTACATGATATCCAAGGCATACCTCATAGGTAACAAGGGCACGAGCTGTCCCAAATACGGCTCTATCCCAGAGTACCACATCAAAACAATGCTCCCTATTACCCATGATGTGCACCATGTGCAATTGGCCCTTCTATGTGTTCCTCTCCATGTATACCGTAATTTTTGACGAGTACAATGTTCATAGGTTGGCTGCATGAAGTGCAGCATTCGCATGCCTCTTCCACAATGGCAATGAGAGGCTAAGAACGAAGGTCCCTGAGAACCCAGTTGTACACCTCGTCAAGGTTAGTCTCATTATGCCATACCTTGCACCGTCCATGTCATGTAGTAGCAACCACTTCTCCAATGGTTCTCCCTCAATCCACTACGAGAAATACTTGATATTCCATGAGCTCCTCCTCCTCAAACCAGCTACATTAGGCTCATCCAATGCTATCAGCATTCGGTTGTGCCGCCTAGGCATGGCCGGCCCCTTGTTCCTCTCGTCGATGTGCTTCCTGCTATCCTCATCCAACAATGCCCACAAAGTATCAAATTTTCTCTACTGGTTCTACATAGCTAGCCTCTTGAATAGCTTCATCAATGGTTGTTTTGAGAATTGCTTGAAGAATTTCGCCCCTAAGTGATGAATGCACCATTTGTTCCTCATATCCGATAAGGGGAAGGGCTCCTCAAGGTCTTCCTGAAGTTTTCTTATGGCCTTCCAATACTAGCGTGGCGATTATGGATTACCCACACACCAGGACGAGCGCCGACAACTACAAGCCTCACATGTCTAAGGAACCACAACCAGCTGTCATAATTCTTACTTTCTATGAATGCGATGGCCAATGGCATAATTTGATTGTTGACATCAACACCAATGGCCGTAAGGATCTGGCCCTTGTTTTTGCCAATCAAAAAGGTCCCATCAACTGAGATCATGGGTAGCATATGCTTGAATTCCTCGATGCACACATCGAATGCTAAGAAGACTCTCTACAACACCGCAAAACCTAGCGGCCTTGTAGATGGCTTGTCCTTCATAGTGATATATGTGCCCGTGTTCCTATCTTACAACACCAAGCATACGAGGAAGATTATCTTATGACGCCTCGAAAGACTCGAACTATTTTTCCAACGCTTTTTGCTTCGCACACCACGCTTTTGCATAGCTAATCTTGTACTTGAATTTTTTCTCAATAGCTAGCACGATGTGCGTGGCCTCCATGTCCTTCTTCTCCACCATCTCTCCGTATATCAGATTGGCTATAAAGGCAGACGTTAGGTTATGATGCCTCACCAAAACACTACTGAGAATGCAAGAGTGCGGCTTCACCTTTGACACAATCCAGTGAGTCTCATACTTCGGTCTATATGCATGCACCCTCCAAGGACAATCGGCCTGCTCGCATTTCACGGTATACTGCTCCTAGCTAGATTTGATGACCCAAAAAGTCCGTTGCATAGATAGGGCCCACAACTTGATGGAATCCTACAGCGATGCCTTGTCAGCAAACATTGAATGCAACCGAACCACTATACCATGATACTCCCACGGTGATTTGTGCTCATCATGTGTGGCAACACACCCTCAGCATAAAACCGGTTCCATTCCTGCGGGATGGAAGCTTCGTCTTTATCCGAACTGTCCTCGTCGTCCTCCTGTACAGTTTCCTCTTCAGCCCAAGCCATCCCGGTCATCGCTCTCTATTTGATGCACTATGTACTCCATATGCTCCCTTTCATCGGCTTGTCCTGTACCCTCACCATGGCTTGACCATTCTCCCTCTCCTCCATGTAACGCATCGGTCTCGTCACGAACAACTTCCTTCTCTTCACCAACATACAGGGTGCTCGAGCTGCTCGCACCTCCCACATTATGGCTGTCTGCACGACCTTGCACAGCTTCTATTGGGCATGGTTGCACAAGCATCACTCACTCGTATCCACGGCATCGGCACCCTTGCACAAACCCCTTCCACGCAATAGTGTGCATCAATTGTCTCAACTCCCATCTAATGTCCATGGGAGACCGGCTCCAAAGCCCTTGTATGACGACGCCGCACACTTGGGGTCCAACGAAAACTGCGAGTAAGCTAGTGCATCACATCTGCGATTCGAGCATTCTCGCCATCCGTGTACCAGAGTGGCTTGCAAAAACCGCTCAAATCCACACCATTCGAACCTTCAAGAATGGTTCAAACACCGTAATGCACTTTCAATGTAGTGGGTATCAGTATTACTGATGTCTGCCTGCATATATTTACAATTTTGCAACCAGTCAAATTGCATCGCACATTACGAAAGTACTGATGTACTGTAATGTACATTTCAATGACCGTTCGCCTATCATAACCCACTACACTACCCTTGTAGCATTAACTTCCTATCGGCAGACCAGGCACCAACACCGCTCTTTTCTCGCTACTTGAGCTCTCTCCCACTACAAATAATTTCTAATGGTTTCAACAATTTACATTGCATTTCAATTTAAATGCCTATATACCAATTATAATGGTACATGTGTTTTTTCAACATACTTACGACATTACATTTATTCGTAATTATTCATAAATATTACGTATTATTGTTTTATACAAAGTAAATTATTAAATTCCGACAAAAACATTGTCGGAATTTTGAATAACTACAAATTTCTATGGACGATTAATTTCTGCGTAACGTTGACTGAATTTTCTACAACTACAATTTTGTACGCATGCTAATTTGCTAATGATACTAATTTTCTATAACTATGTTCATTAAATTTTATACAACTACAGGTTACTATGGTTGCTAATTTTTTAAAACTACATTGACTAAATTTTCTATACCAAAGTTGTACTATTCTTTTCAACATCTACAATTTTCTATAGATAATAACACTAAATAAACTATCTACTTCATATACAAAATTTAAAATACAACAAATAAAAAAAATTACCTCACAAGAGTTGCAAAACATCACCTTCTTCCTCTTCCTCTCCCTCTCCTCTTCTCTCCTCTCCTTCCTCTCCTTCTCCCTCTCCTTTTCTCTCCTCTCCTTCCTCTCCTTCTCCTCTCCTCCTCCCTCTCCTTTTCTCTCCTGTCCTTTTCTTTCTCATGCGCGTCTATTCAACTTGTAAAGATGCATACAAACCGGATACATATTCTATTGCTTCATCATAAAGATGCTGCAACAAACTCTTGACGCCCATTCTCAATTATGCAATACGAAAGAATCCATGGAGAAGGTAGCAAGATTCATCAAGATGGAAGCACTAAGAACCTATCATGCTTTGAACTCCAGGCATAAGCCCATAGAATTCCTTGTATGCATAACTATCAAAATTTAAAATTACCTGTTTAGGAGTTAGTACTCAATCCACATAAAGGCAGTTTTTCAGAAAGGAAGGTGCTTGATTCATTAATCATTCAGATATATCCAGAGAATAAGCAAACAGAAAACAGGAAGCCATTCGTAATATGAAGATCACACAGTGCTTGATGTTCCTTAGCAAGGCTACACACGAATACATTGGCTTAGCAGGAGTTGTGATGCGAATCGCCTTCGGGAGCAGCAACTAATGAAAATTGTTGAAGAACATACCGCCCACTGCATATGTTTCTTAATTAAATGCAGAGGCCATGCTACTTAACAAGAAGAGGATGTACCAATGATACAGCGGTATACACAGAAAACACACGCCAACCCAAGCTGACAAATCCTTTTCTAAACCCCTTTTAATTATTATCTGTTATAAAAGATCAAATAGAAGTTACTAGCATCACTGACAAGCTGAATAGTGCAGACTCCAATGTCAGGTCCCTGGCAAGAATCACCTGCAAGAACCCGAGCTAAAACGCACACGAACACAAGTGGAACTCAAAAGATTTTATGCTGCAATGAAGATGCAGCGTTTTCAGTTCTCTTATCTCCTTTTATTATGCAAGGCAAAGAAACAATGCAAAACGAAAAACCTGGAGCAGAGCGCTTCTCGCGTCATGACTTAGAACGTGTCCATCCCCACGCCGCATGACGCGTTCTTCGTTCGCAAGCCCAGGCACTAGGGCCTCCTACGCGCACGGCTCCACTGACCGAAGCTCATGCGCATGCAGAAAAACAACTAGCTGACTAACCAGTGTATAAGGCTTAACTAACACATCTCCCCCTAAGCCTTTCACACTTGCTTGATGTCAACGAGGCCAATCTTGGAAAATAGCTCAACGAACTAGTCACGCCCAAGCACCTTCGTCAAGATGTCTGCTAATTGCTCATTGGTGCCAACTGACTCGACCTTCACCCTGTCTTCCTCGATGCATTCTCTGATGTAATGATATCTAGTGTCAATGTGTTTATTGCGATCATGAAAGATAGGGTTCTTACTGAGCTGAATTACGGACTGATTATCAATTTTCAACGTGAAGACTCCGGCCTCCTCTCCTTTGAATTCTGCAAGAAGTTGTGCCAACCACACGCCCTGGCACGCAGCTGTTGTCGCGGCGATGTACTCGGCCTCACATGAAGACAATGCCACAACCTTCTGTTTTTACAATTGCCAGGTGACCAAATTGTCGCCGTGGAAGAAGAGGACCCCTAATGTACTCTTGCGAGTGTCAACATCACCCGCGAAATCACTGTCGTTGTAGCTGACAAGGCGCGCAGCCCCTTTCTTCCTCCGGTAGTAGCAGTCAAAATTGCTTGTGCCGGCGACATATCTCAGCACACGTCTCAAGACTGCCAGGTGCTCGATAGTGGGCTTCTCCATGAATCTGCTGATATAGCCCACCGAGAATGCTATGTCTGGTCTCGTGTTCACCAGATAGCGCAGCGCACCAACAATTCTTCTGTACTCAGTAGCATCAACAGCAGGGGCAGTGCTCATCTTATCGAAGTTTCGGCGTGACTCGGTGAGTGTGGTGGCGTTGCACCCAGCCATGGCCGCCGCCTCGAGTATCTTCACAGTGTATGCTCCTTGACTTATGGTGATGCCATCATCGGTCTGGTTCACCTCTAGGCCCAAGTAGTAGCGCAGTAATCCAAGGTCGCTCATTTGAAATGTGCCTGTCATCTCCTTCTTGAAATGCTCAAGCTCGAGGAAGTTTCCTTCGGTGATGACGAGATCGTTGATATACACGCCGACCACCAGCGGTGCCCACTTGCACCACGGGTGTACACCGCGTGCTCAGAGCCAGAGGCGCTGCGTTGGAACCTGCGACACCGTGGAGGTGTCCACTTGGCATACCAGCGCGCGGGCTTGACGAAGACCATAGAGCGCCTTGATCAAACGCAAAACCTTATGCTCTTCACCGCCACCTCGAACCACGGCGGTTGCACGATATAAACTTCTTCTTGTAGTTCGCCATTGAGAAATGCAGACTTGACATCCATATGGTGGACAGCCCACCTTTGCTCACGCGCGTGCTAGCAAAGCAGCGATAGATTCAAGCCATGCCACTGGCGTAAACACCTCATCGAAATCAATGCCCTACCGCTGAACGTATCCCTTCGCCAGGAGCCGCGCTTTGTACTTGGTGATGTTGCCGGTCGTGTCCTTCTTGGCCTTGTAGACCATTTAAGTCTGATCAGTCGCTGGCATGCTGAGTCGACGAGCTGCCAGGTACCGTTGGACTCGATCGACGTCAACTCATCGATCATCACTTGCCACCAGCACTCATGTTGCTGTGCCTATTGGAACGACGCCGGCTCTTCAGTGCTTGCCAGCAACATGTCTTTGTCCAGTTCGTGTGTGGCCAGTCCCGGCGGTGTTGTCAGTCCCAACACGTTATCGACTCTGTGGAAGCGTAGCGGGGCGTCGTCATGGTCGTCGTTGAGCATCGGGCTCAATGTGGATGTACTCACCCCTGCTGCAGGTGTACCCGGTGCCGGTGGCATCATTGCTCCATCCGCTGGTGCTGGCTGAACCATGGTGATCACGCCGAGCTGGACCATGGTGGTGTACTCGATGATGAAGTCGTCATCGATGTTCACCGCCTGGTCGCCTGTCCACGTCACTGTGCCAGCTCGTCGAAGACCACGTCACGACTTATGTGCACGTGCCTTGACTCCGGATCGTAGATTCAGTATGCCTTGGATCCTGGTTCGTAGCTGACGAAGATCATGGGGCGACTGCGATCATCCAACTTCTTGATGTTGGGCATGGTGACCTTTAGTGCACCACGCACCTGAATGTGCGGAGGTGGTGCACAGCTGGTGACCTCCCAGTCCAGAGCTCATAGGGAGTCTTGCCACCGATGCTCTTGGACAAAGCTCCATTCAGAGGTAGACAGCAGAGTGACCGCCTCCCGAACATACCTGGCAGACACTTAGCCTTGAGCATACTCTGCGCCATGCCCACCACCGACTGGTTGCGCCGCTCAACGACACCATTTTGCTGCGGCGTGTAGGGCGCCATGAGCTCGCGATGCACAGTACTCATTGAAGTTAACCGCTGTGAATTCTCCCCTCTGTCCATGCACGCACGCGCGAGCTTCTTGCCGCTCTTGCGCTCAGCCGCCGCTTGAATTCACTTGATGGTAGTCAGGGCAACGTCTTTGGCCGGTAATAGGGCGACCCACATATACCGGCTGTAGTTGTCAACCAGCAGGAGGAAATAGCAATTGCCACTGGGTGTCGCTGGTGTGATTGGGCCGCAAAGGTCGTCGTGCAGCAGCTTAAGGGGCTTGGCGGAGCGTGTCAATGAACGCTGCGGGGAAGTTGCACGGCGCCGCTTCCGGCAAGACACGCCGCACACTTGGTTGGCTCGTCGGCATGGGTAGGCCTCGAACCAGCTCCTCACCGCCCATCTTGTGCGTATGGCGAAATTGATGTGCTCGAACGGGCATGCCGCGCCACGCATCTTCTCCAATACGTGCAGCTAAGCAAACCGGCCGTGCAATATTGATGTGGAGCACGAGAGCCGGCTGCGCTCGGTGGATCTTGGTGAGCAGCGCGCGCTCATCACGAACCCGCATCACGCCGTCCTCGATTAGGATTTGATAGCCACACTCATCGAGCTGATCGACGCTTAAGATGTTGGCAGTGAGGTGCGGGATGAAGTACGCATTGACGAGGGTGCGGTGCTCACCATTCTTGCACGCAAACAAAACCGTGCCGCAGCCTTCGATCCGAACGATGGAGCCATCGTCGAACCTCACCGTGTCGGTGATGCCTGTGTTGAGGTCGGAGAACACCGCCCGGGACCCCGTCATGTGATTGGTGGCCCTAGTGTCCAGGATCCAACGCCAGGGATCCTGCTCCTCCACGCCACCGAGCGCCGCGAAGACCCCCTGCTCCACCAGCTCGACCGCACCGCTTGATGGGTCGATGGCGGCAGCACAGTCGCAAGGGGTGGTGGTGGCGGCGGGACTAGAGTCACCGCGCCTCGGTTGGATCGCCACTCTCCATCGGGTGGGAATCGCAGGCACCGCAACAATGCGATCGGGACAAGGGCATTGGTCTCTAGGAGTAAAGTGGGCTCGTCATCCTGGGCCACATGAGCCTGTTCCTCATTTCTGGGCTTGGTGCAGCATTCCCTGGCCCAGTGGCCACTTTTTCTGTAACTTTGGCATTTGTTGCCGTTTCGGTTTGGCGTGGGCCAGCTCCTTCCAAGCTCCCACCGCCGCGATTTCGCCTCTCTTCCTCCCGGCGCTTGACTCGGTTGCTTGAGTCGCCAAAGACCATGGGAGCCAGCTTGTTCCTTCTTCTTGTAACGCTCAAGCCACTCCTCCTCCGTGAGATAAAGCTTGCCGCTACTACTCGGGAGGACGGAGGCTCGAGCTCATCTCGTGGCCGCCTTCACCTTCCGGTGATCTCTCCACCGACAAGGTTGATACGTCGAGTAAAGTCTCAATAGAAAGAACAAGTTGCTTGAACTTGGGGCGGCGATGCGCGGTACTTCTCGACGACCTTCGATCGGGTTCGGGTCGTCGAGGGTGGCTAGCTGATTGACGATGCCGGTGAGGCACATGGTGAAATCCTCCACCGCCTCGTTGTCACGGAACGCGAGCAGCTCGTAGTCCCATCGAAGTTTTTGCGCACTGGTCTTGCGGATCCGATCATCGCCGATCCTCATCGTCTTGATGCTCTCCCATGCCTCCTTCGCTGACTGCTTGGTCGTGAGCGTGGAAATCATCTTGGAGGGGACAGCGCTGCAGATGGTGTCCAGCGCCATTCTGTCTTCATGGAACTTGACATCACCCGACTCGATGGCGTTACAGAGGCAGCGAGCTTGTAGCTTGATCTTCATGAGCAGCTACCAGTCGTTATAATTCGACTTTGTTAGCAATGGGTAGTTCGCCGACCTGCCCGTCTCCTTGACAATGCAGTGATACACTTGGTAGCCGCGACTGTCGTTCCCACCGCTGCCCAAGGCGCGACCGCCAGAAGGAGTTGTCTGCGCTGGCGACGTCGATCGCCAGGGCGGCGAATGCGTGCGTCCTCAAGGAATGAAGGCTCAAGCGAATGCACGAACACAGGTCCAAGCTCCTGGAAGCTCTGATACCAACTGTTAGGTCCCCGGCAAGAATCACCTGCAAGAACCCGAGCTCAAATGCATACGAACACAAGTGGAACTCAGAAGATTTTGTGCTGCAATAAAGATGCAGCGTTTTCAGTTCTCTTATCTCCTTTTATTATGTAAGGCAAAGAAACAATGCAAAACGAAAAACCTAGAGCAGAGCGCTTCTCGCGTCGTTCGCAAGCCCAGGCACCACGGCCTCCTACACGCACGGCTGCACTGACCGAAGCTCATGCGCATGCAGAAAAACAACTAACTAGCTGACTAACCAGTGTATAAGGCTTAACTAACATCCAACACGTAGTATGTGGTAGGTAATATAGGTTATATAGGAAAATAATAATGATTTGTGTTGCACATTCTACTCTGCCCGGTTGAATAATCAAACCAACATGCAAGATTCATCAAGTTACAATCCACAGCTTATAATGATGTAGATGCTTAAAACTAAAGTTCAGAAATGAACAAGATAGGTTGGTACGTTTTCACTTTTTTCAGGTCAAAGGGGATGTTCCGACAATGGACCTCAGGTTGGTGGACTCTCGGTTGGCACTATTGGAGAGAAACGGTGTTCTTTAAAGGTAACGAGCAAATGGAGGGCAGCAGTACCTTGCCCCTGTTTAGCACTTTAGCTCTAAAGATTGTTCAGGCTTATATCACCTTCGTAAATTCCAACAGAATAGAAAGTTACCATGTTGTGCTTACCAGTGTAAAAGATGCCCAATATTTAGCTGCTATTCCGATTTATTATTTGTAACTGATAATACAGTAATACAGAATCCCCTAATTACGTATATTATCACAACAACACTAAAGCAAGTGCACACACATTGTCGACTTGCCATTCATTAATCCAGAGTTCGAGACATGGGGCAATAAAACCAAGTTTGGCCTTTGGAGTCAATCTCAGTATGATGTTTAATTGAAATGTAACTTTTTATCAAGTGACCAAATAAATCCTGTAAATTTAATCCTGAACATTTTCAGGCTCAGTATAAATTTGCTACGAACAGGACTATCCCAAAAATTCAAACTAATGCGAGGGTAGTAGTGGGTGATCAATCGAAAACATTCATTCCTCAAAATGTTGTATCTGTGATTGACAGATGTATAAGAAGTTTCCTAAAATAGGAATCCTAAAAGGTAAAAAAATTAATATGCAGGTATTTTCATACCGTTCGGGCCTCCAATAATTAAGTGCTAGAATGTACGCTATGTGTTATCTTTCGATTTTGAACATAACGAAATTTAACACTATGATAGGATCAAAATAGTTGCTATTTATCCTGTCATGTTCCCTCATCACATAATTTATCTAGTTGGCGTAAGCTGCGCTAGGAAATTAAACTGGCAAGCTATTCGTATAATCTAAGAACTAAACTACCTAGTCCTAGACAAAGCTTAGGATGAGCTGCTCATCTATGCTTTGCGAAACCTGCTTGAATTCGCTAACACATCTACTAGGACCGAAGGGCAATTTCTTTTGAGATTTGCATAACCTTTGTTTACCACCACAGCGTCCATCACATTTGAAGATGCGACAAATTCAATGTAAACATCCCTAAGCTTGGCACAGCCATGATGATCAACTAAAGCCAATGTAGTTGCCATGGTCTCCACGTCAAGTTTCTTGCCAAGGTGTTGTCGGACATCGATTTTACTAATCTAGAATTCTTTATGATCCATTGCACTATTCTTTAGATCAGCAGATAGTACTCATAAATAAATACAAGCTCAGTGTAATTTAGCAACTAGAGCAGCTAAATAAATAGATGTTTGGCCATTCCTTTGGAGTGATGCTTGGCCATTTGGGTCACGGGGTCAACAAAGTATAGTCTTCGTCCATTAAGGAGACTCATCAATTTAATAATCCGACCAGTACCAATGGATGACGAGGCTGTCATGCCTGTAACCAACTAATTGCCTGATTAATCATGCGCTACTGTCAAGTCACTCCCCTTTTTGACTCTGGAGGTCACAAAGGAGAAAGAAATAGACGACACATAGACGTAGAAGGAAGAAATGGATTTGCTGTATGGTCTATGACACATTGTGCAATTGTTCGTGATGAGATGGTAATGACTAAAGACCTTGGCATTCACTTACTTCAGAGAATTTATTAACTGAGCCAAGATGAATGAAATGAGCAGTCCAGTTTGCCTAGTGGCATGACCTTTGGTGGAACAAATGTTGAATTGATGTCCAGCTAAGACGGGGATGAGGAAAGGATTTGTTGTGGGATGCATGCTGGAATAACATAAATAGATGTGCGTGCGTGGGGCCCGCCGGACGCTTTTGCTGCAGCCCCCGGGCCGGCGCATGTGCATGATCACAACTAAGAAATGGCCATGCAACACAGACTACACAGTATGTACAACAAAAGCCATGTGCAATTGACTATTTTACAAAGGGTGCTAAAACTTAGCATTAATGCTGAAGAAGGCATTTTACAAAGACTTAGCGTTAATGCAGAATGCCACCTTCGGCGCCTGGGGGCCGCAGGAGCAACCACCTACTGCGCACAACGAAGGTTTCCGCGCTCCCCGGTGTGGGAAGAGCCACGTGTCCATCTCCAGTCCTTCCGCGGTCTAATAGGGAATCAAAAATGAAATTTCGGCATGTCAGAGACTATATTTGGAAAAACGGTGGCACAATGGAGCTAAAAAAAGGTTAATTCTATTGAAGTCACTCTCTCTTTTTGATCTCAAGGAGAAAGAAATAGACGACACATATACGTAGAAGAAAGAAATAGATTTGCTGTATTACCTATGATACGTTGTGCAGTTCAGTTGTTCGTGCTGAGATGGTAACGACTAAGGACCTTGACATTCACTTACTTTAGGGAATTTATTAACAGAGCCTAGATGAATGGAATGAGCTGCTCAGTTTGCCTAGT
This sequence comes from Dendrocalamus sinicus, assembly GCA_036346575.1. Classification (NCBI taxonomy): domain Eukaryota; kingdom Viridiplantae; phylum Streptophyta; class Magnoliopsida; order Poales; family Poaceae; genus Dendrocalamus; species Dendrocalamus sinicus. The sequence goes on along the minus strand of JAYEVI010000193.1, from coordinate 112,739 downwards.
GGCATGACCATCGATGGAGCAAATGGCGAATCGATGACCAGCTATGACGTCGACTGTGATCATGCGGCATGTAGACCTCTGCTTTCCCGTACAGTTTTAGAGGGGTCTTGACTGAGGCAATACTAAGAATATGAGGAGCGGCTAAGTCCCATCCACTTTAGAATGCAGACCTCATTGGTCAGATGGTTGTGGTACTTGATAGTCATGGTTTTCACGATCGTGATCAGCGATCGGTTGTCATAGGTGTTGTGATTAGTTATCGGAGACTTGTGGTATGTGATCGGTACTTGTAGGCTTCAAGTAAGCGTTGGGATAGCAGTCGTGATTGGTGATCGGCGCTACAGTACCATGTAGGTACCTGGTAGCGGTTGATGGTGATACAGTACAGAGTCAATACTCGATGGTTCTGTGGTCAGTAGCGATGCTTGTTATTCCCAAATGTTTTGAGCAGAGCGATGGTATTTCTCGAGTACTTGTGATTTTCGAGAACTCGATGAGCTAGCGGTTATAGTGAGTGATCGGAAGGTGTATTTCTAGGAAGCGATAGAAATTGTGGTCGTAGACGACTTACTTGGTATTCATGGATGGTTTGGTTCTTATCTATGGATAGATGAGAGTGTGTTATGTGTGTGTGCTGATGATGGTCTAGTTAGGAAGAACTTGTGCCGGGGAAAATACTTCTTTGGTCTTTACATGTGCAGGTGGGCGTGAAGACGGTCATGGTCGGTGACGAGGATGACCAGAACTAGGATAGGAAGATTTAAGGTCCAGGCGGTCGTGGATGTCACGCGAGATGGTTGAGCTCATGCTAGAGCAAGTGGAGATCAAAGGTGGTGATGCGTGAAGAAGATATGGGAGGTGCGGTCCTGGAGGCTTCGACACAAGAGGTGATGAGTGGAGAAGATACAAGAGGTGCGGTCCCGAAGGTTTCGACATGTGAGATGATGGTGCATGATGAGGGCACAGGAGGTGCCGTCCTAGACGTTTCGTCATGTGTTGAGTTAGGAGTTATGGATAGAGTCCATAATTGGGAAGAAATAGAGTTTGAATAAAACCCATGTTAGGAACAGTTTTGGGTCCCTTCGTTTTCGGAAGAGATAGAGTTGTGTTTGTGGTTGAAACAGACATGATTTGGACGTTAACATATAAAAGCAGGAAGAGACTAAAGGCTAATGTAATGGTTTTTTGAGGGCTTTCGTCAAGAAAGCTTTTAGGGGGCTCTGTGGAGACTGTTTGCAATAGAGTTTTAAGGAGTGCTATGAAGACGCTTTGTAGCCACAGAATATGATCTAGAAATAATAGATCAGATCTATTCCATGATAAGTTAGTCAGCGTCGGCGACATATTTTCTGAGCATCATTTTCTTATGTCTTCGGAGTTGTACTAACATATTACGATCTTGTGGTCTACGAGCACGGTTTCTTCGGTCGTGAGGTCAATCCAACCGATCAAAGCATGATGTTGTCTTCGTTTTGTTCTCGTTCGAGCGATTGAAGCGATTGAGAGGACGGCGTTTGAGCGATCGAGCGTTCAAAGCGGTCGAAGCTTTCAAGTGGAGGAAGATTTTGATTACGTGCAAAGGAGGTCAGCGAATAGTCGGCGAGTGGTCGAACGACTTGCGGTCGAAATTTACATCTGATAATTTAGATTACCTTTTCTTCTAGTTTAAGATTTATTTTCAGGTATCAAAAAGTAGAGGCAATTGTTCACCACCACTCTGCTTGCGCCAGACGATCCTACATTATGAATCAGAGGATTGTCTCTGTTTCACAATAGTAGCTTCCAGCTTCCCTGTGAGAACATGTTTGTTTCTTCCAGCTGAAAAGAAGAGTCCCTCTATCTTATGGTTTTTTATTCCAGTGCCTTCGCTCTGTATCTCACCAACGGCGCGTCCTTGGCATACTGCATATTCTCATTGTTTTTGTTTGCCCAAATTTTAAATTCCATCAAGATCCCATCTTATGAACGTGTTTATGTGCAGGCAATACGCGGAAAAAATATTGTGAAGACATCATTTTATTCTGGTGCAATGTTCAGTGTTCAATCCAAGGAATGGACCCCTTCAAACTTCAAGTGCAAATGCCTGAAGAAACAAGTATCGGAGCTCTAGTATGTAGGGTTCATGAATATCGAATCCAAACTGCAGTTCCAGTTCTTCAGAACAAAACGCACATGCTATCTTTAATTCTGGTATGCTTATACAAGTTAACACCTGAAATGTAATATCAAATATTGAATTACACGAGAGATGATCTACAAAAGTGAACAAAATCAACTTGTAAAGATGCATACAAACCGGATACATATTCTATTGCTTCATCATAAAGATGCTGCAACAAACTCTTGACGCCCATTCAATAATGCAATACGAAAGAATCCATGGAGAAGGTAGCAAGATTCATCAGGATGCAAGCACTAAGAACCTATCATGCTTTCGAACTCCAGGGCATAAGCCCATAGAATTCCTTGTATGCATAACTATCAAAATTTAAAATTACCTGTTTAGGGAGTTGGAACTCAATCCACATAAAGGCAGTTTTTCAGGAAGGAAGGTGCTTGATTCATTAATCATTCAGATCACACAGTGCTTGATGTTCCCTTAGCAAGGCTACACACGAATACATTGGCTTAGCAGGAGCTGTTATGCAGAATCGCCTTCTGGGAGCAGCAACTAATGAAAATTGTTGAAGAACATAACGCCCACTGCATATGTTTCTTAATTGAATGCAGAGGCCAAGCTACTTAACAAGAAGAGGAAAAACACTGCCAGCCCAAGCTGACAAATCCTTGTCTTAACCCCTTTTAATCATTATCTGTTACAAAAGATCAAATTGAAGTTACTATCATCACTGACAAGCTGAATAGTGCAGACTCCAACATGTAGTATGTGGTGGGTAATATCGGTTATATAGGGAAATAATAATGATTTGTGTTGGACATTCTACTCTGCCCGGTTGAATAATCAATCCAAGATGCAAGATTCATCAAGTTACAATCCACAGCTTATAATGATGTAGATGCTTAGAACTAAAGTTCAGAAATTAACAAGATAGGTTGGTACGTTTTCACTTTTTTCAGGTTAAAGGGGATGTTCCGACAATGGACCCTTGACTTAGGTTGGTATACTTAGTATCAACGATCCAAATCTCAGATCTGGGGGTCCTTTGGCACCATCGGGCATCGGAGGGAGGTAAGGTGCCGCATGCTTCACCAGAAAAGTGTCAATGATGCCAAACGTGGTCGTGGACTCTCGGTTGACACCATTGGAGAGAAACGGTGTTCTTTAAAGGTAACGATGAAATGGAGGGTAGCAGTACCATGCCCCTGTTTAGCACTTTAGCTCTCAAGATCGTTCAGGCTTATATCACCTTCATAAATTCCAACAGAATAGAAAGTTACCATGTTGTGCTTTCCGGTGTAAAAGATGCCTAATATTTAGCTGCTATTCCGATTTACTCTTTGGAACTGATAATGCAGTAATACAGAATCTCCTAATTACAAAGATTATCACGACAACAGTAAAGCAAGTGCACATACTTTGTCGACTTGCCATTCATTAATCCAGAGTTTCAGACATGGGGCAATAAAACCAAGTTTGGCCTTTGGAGTCAATCTCAGTATGATGTTTAATTGAAATGTAACTTTTTATCAAGTGACCAAATAAATCCTGTAAATTTAATCCTCAACATTTTCAGGCTCAGTATAAATTTGCTACGAACAGGAGTATCCCAAAAATTCAAACTAATGCGAGGGTTGTAGTGGGTGATCAATCGAAAACATTCGTTCCTCAAAATGTTGTATCTGTGATTGATAGATCGTATAAGAAGTTTCCTAAAATAGGAATCCTAAAAGGTAAAAAAATTAATATGCAGGTATTTTCATACCGTTCGGGCCTCCAATAATTAAGTGCCAGAATGTACGCTATGTGTTATCGTTCGATTTTGAAGGTAACGAAATTTAACACTATGATAGCATCAAAGTAGTTGCTATTTTTCCTGTCATGTTCCCTCAACAACATGCTACTGCTATCTGACGTTGTTTCATCACATTAGATGAGACCATGATGGTTCCAGATATTAATGTTAGACTATATGAGACCATCCATTTCTAGTTGGCCTAAGCTGCGCTAGGAAATTAAACTGGCAAGCTATTCATATAATCTAAGAACTAAACTACCTAGTCCTAGACAAAGCTTAGGATGAGCTGCTCATCTATGCTTTGCGAAACCTGCTTGAATTCTCTAACACATCTACTAAGACAGAAGGGCAATTTCTTTTGAGATTTGCATAACCTTTGGTTACCACCATAGCGTCCATCACATTTGAAGATGCGAAAAAATTCAATGCAAACATCCCTAAGCTTGGCACAGCCATGATGATCAACTAAAGCCAATGTAGTTGCCACGGTCTCCACATCAAGATTCTTGCCAAGGATGTTGTCGGATTCGGATTTTACCAATCTAGAATTCTCTATGATTCTACCGTACTATTCCTTAGATCAATAAATAGTGCTCATAAATACATTTCTGAATATCAAATACATATCTTACAGAAACGTAAATATAATGATGGATTTACTTATGGGCCAATTAGACCCGGGGCAATTTAAATCTAGGGTTACATCCACCTGATGAGTTTTTCATCCCACCCACAAAGCTTTAAAAATAGACACTAGCTCGAGTAAGTTCCATGCCCGCCCATGATCGTGGGCATAACCATTCGAACAGTTTTCGCTCTGTAGAGATCATATACTTTACCTACAAGAGATAATTAACTTGTTATATTTCACACATTTACCCATATATTTCACACCATAAGGTCTTTACAATACATCACTTGTCGAATGTTACACCCACTAAGGTTTCATGTTAGTAAGGTTACATCCTGTAATACCAGTAGCAAAGGCAACTTACATTTCAACTCACCAACTATTACAGACTTACAAACAATGTTAGATAATTACAAATCAGTCTTAACATTTTCATCTAGATCCATAACTTCACAAAGAAATGGCCAGAAGACAGCCAGCACGATACTCAGCTACCTCCCTGTTGCATTTGCCAGCTATTCAAGGTCAAAGGGGATGTGGCATGCTACATGCTTGCCAAGGCATACATGACCGCCACCTCTACCTTACAGTCCACAGAAATCTCCCAAGCTACCCCAATATTTCTACTTTACAACAGCAATCCATTCATTATAAAAGACTTTTACCAGCCACACTTTCCCCTGCTACCCTCTACTGCTCGTTCTCAAGAGAGAGAGAGAGAGAGAGAGAGATCAAAGGGAGGAAACATGATACGGGGTCGCTCGATCTTCTCAACGTAGGATCAAGATACTCACGTGGATTTGATGAACCGTAGCGATCTCCCGTTGCCAATGCAAGAGTTAGCACTCTATAATTCGTCCAACCACACGTGCTGAACTTCACGACCACCGATGAAGTTCCATCGCGCTCCCAATTCCAAGCGGAAAGGTTGAACGATCTTGATTTCAGCGAACTCCCAATTCCCTCAAGTTGGTTCGGCCAACGGAAAGAACAAGACTATTGTATTATCAAAAGTGGTCTGAGCCCTAAAGGCTGCCAATACAAGGCTTATATAGCCCCTTGGGACATCCATATGGTCCCCAAACCAAGTACAACTCAACCCTATATGGTTTTAGATACGAACTCTCACAAAAAGGAAACTATATTTTTCACCCATTATATTGTTTTGGTCATAACTTTTTATTCGTGATGAATTTGAAGGTGGGACTAGATTCATTGTGTAGCCCTTGAAATTATCTTTCCAAAGAGTACAAGAACACCTGAATCGGACTCCGTTTGTGAAAGTTATGGCCTTTTTAATAACTGTCTGTCAGGCTGTCCCGAACCGAATCCGAATTGAATCCTGAGTTGAATTCGAGTTTGAATTGGGTTGAGCACGTGGGAAGTCCGAATTTAGCTTGAAAATCTTATCCAAAACTTGTAGTTTAAGTCCTTGGGCTTCTCCCCTTTTACTCTCCCACTGTATGGGCTTCTTTTCTCCTTGATCAGCTGCATGGGCTGCTTGGTTTTCTCCTTTCCATTCCCATGGGCTTTGAGCTTTTTGTTGTTGGTAGCAAATATGATTAACCTCCTTGCACTTCTCCATTGCTTTGGCCCTTGAATTATCATAATATTCAATCCTAATAATAAATAAGAATTTGGCATAAGGTAGTATATCGTTCGCACGAATAATACGAAATTCATTAATAAAAATAAATTCACCTGACAATATTTAATGCGGCTCAATACTTCTTTCGAGTGAAATAATGTATTTGACTAAAAAGTGTTAAGCATGTGTGTATCTGCATCATCCTCCCCTTCTTCAAGAAAAGCCGTCCTCGGCTTTTGGTAGCCTGGAATTGTACTAAGTAAAAAATACAACGTGTATGCATGGTATATATATTTGTCATCAACATTTCTTTTGCTTAGCATATCAAGAACATTTGAATGCGTAGTAGATAAAAGAAACAACACATATGCATGGTATACGTATGAATCAATTATTGTGTCATTCTCATTCTCACTGTTTTGCACAAACCAATTGATACTACAACAGCTATCAAATGTATACATTGCAATATTTTCATTCACATCATTCTCCCTCCCAGAAGAAAAAGTCGTCCTCAATTTTGCAAAGTACGTGGACAAGTCATTAATGGGCAAACCAGATCAAACGGTTCAAATATGGAAGAGAAAATTTTAAGTGCCTTCCTTACTTCAACTGCGCTACTCTGATTATTTGTACATAATTGTTCATCAAAAGAGGAACAAGTAGGCACAAGAAATCTTTGTAAACAGCAAACACTACTGTTAAACCTCATCTCATTGTGATCATGACGTGGTATAAAAGATTGTTTGTCCAAAATATGCAATTTCAACTCAGCAAGCTTATCACATGTAATGCATATTCGATTAACATAAAAGTTGTCATCTACACCATAATCTCCGATCAAATTGAACTTATATGTGTAGACATAGAACTAACTAGTGATTTTAAACATGAAATTTTAGCAACATTCCGAATGACACTAGATAGCTCTTTAGGATCATCGAACATGATATAATATAATGAATTATCAGGAGATATTCTAGTAAGAACTTGCTTATGAGTAATTAATTCCACATTATGTAAATTGACCAAAGAAATTTCAGAACATGGAATTTTCGATTGAACACATGAGTTCTCACAATTACTCACCTTTTCACAAATAAATTCAGCACTAATATGGTTACCTTTATCATTCTCTTTAGTTGATGCAGGTGTTGTAGGTATCAAATCGTCATGATGTAACAACAGGGCAGCAAATACTTCATCTTCAACTGTAGTTATCTTCTCATCTTTGACTTCCAATGGTACCGGTTGTCAAACATTCGACTCCTCATCTTTAATATCAACCTGCACAATATGAGAAACAACACTAAAAGTAGAGAGTAAGTCGTTAGTATAAAAAGTAATCTAACTTTTCTTATCATCTCTTTCTCTCTTTTCTTTTTGTGTATTCCTCTCACTCTCCATTTGGATGCTCTCAACCTCACGTTTGGTGGAATCACACAACTCACTGTTTTTATCACTCTCACTCAATTTGGCTATGTGGCACTCATCCTTACATGGGTTTTTGATACATCTCAAGTGTTGTTTGTAGCAATGGGGCAGCACTACATGTCTTCTTGACCGAATTGAAAGTCCTATGCTCGATCATCTTCCCATGTGTCACACTTGTTGAGGTATAAGAATTGAAGTATGGACTTGGATGAAACTGTGGTGTACGCATATCCATAAGTCTCTTTTCCTCCTCAATAGCACAATTCACAAGATCATGCACGCTACTAAAATATTTATATCGAAGTGCAGCAATGATCTTATAATTCAAGCCTCCTTTGAAGTATACCTGTTCTTTTATTGCACTAGTGACACCGGCACGTCGCAATGCATGCTTTAGCTCATAATAGTAATCTTGAACAGTGTTACTCCCTTGTGTGATGCTCTCCACATGATGAAGCAATTCCCGCTCATAATAGGTTGGCACAAATTCAGTTCTCATGATTACCTTCAAATTTGACCAAGATCTAATGAATCGTTTTTCAGATAATTGTTGCCACCAACTATAAGCATTGTCTTTAAACTATATAGTGGCTCGCATCACTTCTTGGTCTTTGGGAAGCTTCTGAAATCTAAACTCTTTCTCCAATCGCCATTCCCACTCAAGATACTCCTCTGGATCTTCACTTCCATAGAACGAAAGAGACAAATTGTTGGAATTGGAATCGCACCATGAGGAACGAAATACTGAAGATTCATTCCTATTTTGTTCACACCAAGAGGAACGAATTGTTGAATATCCTTTTATGGTTAGTTATGCAACATATATATATGTGGAAATCACTCAATCTCATTATTTTCTCTACCGAGTAAAGTTCCTACCCTTCTGAAGTGAATTAAGGCCAATAAAAACTTACACCTGGTAGAAGTGACAACAGCAACATGATGATTAAGCGAATTCAAGAGTGTTCACTACTTGCACAACAACGGTTATCTGGTGGAGCTTGGTATGGAAGTGTATATCCTAGCAATATGAAATTCTTGATGTTGTAAAGTTAAGTAATAATCCTAGTTAGAATACTTTGCCTAAGTGCTGATTCAAAAGATTTAAGTGAAGTATATGAACGCACATGCAAAGATCAATGTGACTCGATGCAAACAAAGGAATGAGCTAATTAGAGGCAATCTGAAATTAAAGATTAGATAGCTCATTTTGCACCAAGTACTAGGAAAGACGCTAGCCAATTGCAATGATATGAATATAAGGGCACGAGATTGCTCAAGAAATTAAATTACACAATCTGAATTTATGAACTAGAAACTCACCCCAAATTCGGCCAATGCTTTCTTTTTCTTTCTTCTTTCTTTTTTTTTCAAGCTCAACTGTCTTTTTTTAAAGGCCAAACTAAGTTTAATTGTTCTTTTGATTTTTGCACAGGTCACAAATATTCAGCAAGGTGTAAAGTACTTAAGAGCAGCCCTAGATGCAATATTCAACAGCTAGTCTCAATTGATGAAAAAAAATCAGCGAGGAAATTTTTTATTGCGCGTTGTAACTCGCCGAGATACTGTAGCAACTTCTGAAAACACTGTAGCAAATGCGCCCTGTAGCAGTGAACTACTGTAGCGGTCGTGTACTGTAGCAATCGCGTACTGTAGCAACGCGCTATTGTAGCAGATCGTTTTTTCTTTTTTTTTGGGTTTTGAATGAACACAAAGATTAAGCTACGCAAAAGAACACAAACGATCAGCACCTAAACAAAATTCTAATGGATCAAAACCTAACAAAACTCACAAAATTAACAGATGCAAAAACTAGGGTTTGGATTTTTTGTTGCAATTTTTGGTTTTAATAGACTATAGAACAGAAGTAAATCAATCTAAAAGTAAGGGTAAATAATCCTACCGAGTAAACCATGCTCTGATACCAAGATGATATGGGGTCGCCCGATCTTCTCGACGTAGGATCAAGATACTCATGTGAATTTGATGAACCGTAGCGATCTTCCGTTACCAATGCAAGAGTTAGCACTCTATAATTCGCCCAACCACACGTGCTGAACTTCACGACCACCGATGAAGTGCCGTCGCGCTCCCAATTCCCAGCGGAAAGGTTGAACGATCTTGATTTCAGCGAACTCCCAATTCCCTCAAGTTGGTTCGGTCAACGGAAAGAACAAGAGTATTGTATTATCAAAAGTGGTCTAAGCCCTAAAGGCTGCCAATATAAGGCTTATATAGCCCATTGGAACGTCCATATGGTCCCCAAACCAAGTACAACTCAACCCTATATGGTTTTAGATATGAACTCTCACAAAAAGGAAACTATATTTTTCACCTATCATATTGTTTTGGTCATAACTTTTTATCTGTGATGAATTTTAGGGTGGGACCAGATCCATTGCGTAGCCCTTGAAATTATCTTTCCAATGAGTACAAGAACACCTGAATCGGACTTTGTTTGTGAAAGTTATGGCCTTTTTAGTAACTGCCTGTCAGGCTGTCCCGAACCGAATCCAAATTGAATCCTGAGTTGAATCCGAGTTTGAATTGGGTTGAGCACGTGGGAAGTCCGAATTTGGCTTGAAAATCTTATCCAAAACTTGTAGTTTAAGTCCTTGGGCTTCTCCCCTTTTGCTCTCTCACTGCATGGGCTTCTTTCCTCCTTGATCAGCTGCATGGGCTGCTTGGTTTTCTCCTTTCCATTCCAATGGGCTTTGAGCTTTTTTGTTCTTGGTAGCAAATATGATTAACCTCCTTGCGCTTCTCCATTACTTTGGCCCCGGAATCATCATAATATTTAATCCTAATAGTAAATAAGAAATTGGCATAAGGTAGTATATCGTTCGCACGAATAAAAGGAAATTCATTAAGAAACAAATTCACATAACAATATTTAATGTGGCTCAATACTTCTTTCCAGTGAAATAATGTATTTGACTGAAAGGTGCTAGGCATGTGCGTATCCGCATCAAAATAATAAATTTTCCACTTGTTCCCTTGTCTTGATCTTGCCATTCCTCCTCCTCGCCCTGAAGCAAAGAAGGTGCCAACCATTAGTTATATCTTTATTCTCACCATGCAGCACATTCAAATAGTTATTTGTAAATATCCTCTTTTACTCATGAATGTGAATTCAAGCAAGCAAGAGAGTAATATCCAGTAGCTTGTACTACTTATGTATCTACTTCGTGAAGAAACATGAGCTAAATAACATCTGACATTTAAAGAACATTGAATATGCAATATAGCCTTGTAGGATCTAAGCAGGTAAAGTAGATGCTTATTTTCGCATGTTTGACCCTACACAAATGTCACAACCTAGGGTCAGTGGTCATGAAAATATGAGCTAGAAACAAACACATCTAAAGGCTCACCTCTAGTTAACAACACACATGCATTCACTTTGGGTATAACATAACATGCCTCAAATTATCATAGATAAATTGTGCATGGCGTAGCATGCTTATCCTTTCCTCAATCGGTTAATCGGTTAAGAACGATTAACATGCATGCATGCATTCCGTATGTAGACTAAAGAACATATTTGGATGATCCCTTAACATAGACATAACTCACAACCCGCATAAGAAAATAGAGATAAAGCTAACAATAAAATGTTGGGCCAAGTAAAGTACTTATCTGGACCGAGGGGTGGTCGACACCAGGTGAAACTAGCCGAGGTCCACGGTGGTGCCTAGGCGTGGTGCCTGATGATCGCCTGGGGGCCCGAGCCCATGGGGGAGTAGTGTTGGAGGGCCGGAACCATGGGGGTTGGCCACGATGGTGGTGTGTATGTATATATATATATCCCCTAAAACACATATTTAATCTCTACTCAAAACCCTAATACAACTCGTCTAACTAGGTTTAGGCCATTTTTTATCTCAACCAGGCTTTCAGCCCACTAATTTTCAAGGGACCCGAAACCCTTCCTAACACGAGTTTTCTAAAATTCCAACTTATCTAACGTGTCACGTGTTGAAGCCTCTAGGACCACACCTCTCGTAGCTTCTTCTCCACGCATCATTCACCACGTGTTGTAGCCTCCGGACCGCACCTCCGTAGCTCCAACACGTATCATCCATCTCTGATCTTCATGCGCCCCAAGTATGAGCCCGACCATCTCGTGACCTCCTTGACTGTCTAAACCTTGGATCTCCCCTCCTAGTCCCGGTCCAGCTCATCACCGACCATGATTACCTCCATGCTTATCCTGCACATGCAAAGACCAAAGAACATTTTCTCTGGCACAAGTTCATCCCAACTTGACCAACATTAGTCCACGCACATGTAACATCCCAAAAATTCGCTTTCTGAAAAATTTAATTTCAAATTAATTATTTTAAAGTATTTGAACTTTATTTGGATTTATCTGAATTTTATTTTAAAATCCAAAGCAAGAAAATGAATTTCAAATATTTTAATAAAGCCAAAAATAGTTAATTTTATTTTTCCCAACCTTCCCTAAATTTTAAAATAATTTTGAGAATTTTTTCAATTAAAAACCCATTTGAAAAAGTTAAAAAGTATTTTAAGTTTGAAAATTAAATACCAACATTAGTTGTAATATTTTTATTAAGTCCAAAATGTCACCAGGAGCTTCTGTGAATTTTCCTGGAATTTGTGGAAGTATTTGCATATTTTTTTGAGGCTTAAATAAATTCCTAGCCTTTTCTAAAAATTAAAATCAAAATTTAAAAATTAAAAATCCCCCTTCTCCCTCCGGCCGACGTGTGGACGGCCCAGATCCACCCACGTCGCCGCCCGGATCCCGCCTACCCCGCTTCCCTGCTCGCCACGTGGGTGGCCGGGATCCTCCCGCCCCGCGTCCCCCGGCCCAATCTGGCCCGTCCGCCCCTGCTCCCTCCCTCTCTCTCTGACCGCCCGACCCCACCCGGCAGCCGCTCTCCCCTCTCTCTCTCACCCGGCCCTACCTGTCAGCCTTCCCTTCTTCTTCCCCGCGCCCCTTTCTTCCTCCTCCCACTCGGCCGCACCTTCACCGCTCCCATTTCCGCCACCTCCTCGGTCGCCCGACTTCCTTCCTTTCCCCCCTCTCTTCTTCCCTGACCGATCCCCGCCATCTCCGCGCCCGAATCCCATCGTCCCCGCACTGCCTTCCCCCTAAATCCCCGCCTTTCCCGCCGCCCTGCGCCATCAACGGCGAGCAATTCCTAGCGCCGTGCCCCTCCCCAACCCCTATAAATACCCCCATCGGCCTCGCCTCTCTTCGCACCACCTCCTCCTCCACTCCCCTCTCCCTCCCGGTCGCTCCACCACCCCCGCGCCGTGCGCACTCGCCTCCGCTGCTGCCTCGAGCCACGCCGTGCCTCATCGTCGCCACCTCCGGCTCCACCGCGTTGCCCTCGACCCCGTCCGCCCCTCCTCCAGGTGCGAGCGCCGCCAGAACCGCCGCCGCCGCTTGGACCCGAGCGCCGCCGCCTCCTCCCTCGTCGTCGGCCCATCTCCGGCCACCCTCGGTAACCGCCGCACCCTCCCTCGAGATCCCCTCGCTCTCCTCTCTCCGTTTCTGGCCTCGCCGCCAGCAGCCGCGCCGCCGTTCGCCGGCAATCTCCCGAGCCCGAGCGCCTCCCCGCCGGCGCCATGCCACATCAGCACGACGGTGAGGTGGCTACCGACGTGGTGGCCCAGTGGCGCCACCTCGGCTCCCTCTGTCCCCGTCAGCCCACCACGCCACCTTGACGCCTCCCTCGCCCGTGGACTCGGTCCACATGGACCCGGGCCCACCTGGCAGTCGGCCCAACCCCAGTGCTGATGCCAGCATGGCGCAATAATTCCTTTTTCAGTAGGAACATAATTCCAGAAATTTCTTTTTTTCCTTTTTCCTAAATTTAAACTTCCCGGAGCCCGTTTTCCTTCATTTTAACTCCAAATTGAGCCGTTCAAATTTCTAAATTTTTATAAAATCATAAACTACTTAAATATACACTCTTTTTGAATTTTTGAATTTTATTTGTATTTATTTATTTTGTTTGCTCTGTCTTTTCGCACGTAGATTCCTCCGTTGCCGAAGATTTCTCCGCTCCGCAGCAAAAAGACCCAGAGAGCGTGCAAGAAGGCAAGTCTCCTTTGATCATTTTGCACCTATGTTTGAGAAATGTTTTTAATTATTTTAAATTTATGTGCATCGCTATTTACATAGAACTCTAGTTTTGGTCTTAAGGTATTAGTTAATCCAACCTTGCTATGCCCTCAATTGAACTTGAATGCCATGTACCCTTGTAACCCAAGGATCATCTTTGTCTCAATAATGAGATTATTATTAATTTGATAAATATTAGAATGGTAGTAAAATGCTTAGTCATGCTATTTAATTCTTTTGTAACCTTGGAAAGTGGAAACTATAATTCTTTTAACTAGTCTTTGTATTTGGAAATTAGTGGCGATTGGAGTTGCCACTGTTCTTTTAAAATAAAATAAAATGTGAAAGTTGGTTTAGACTGGGGCGGATGGTTGGTTTGGGTTGGTGCGGTAAGCACGAGATCTTGTAAAGTGTATGTTCCGCCCTAGTCGATTAAGGACCGACGCTTGTGATTGTCAGTGATCGAGCAAGACTGTACAACCCCAAGTCTATATGGGTACGACCTAGCTGAGTAACTTATGATAGTCTAGTTTAGGTGCCACCAGTGGAAAGTGGGTGCCAGGGATTTACTGGTTATTCACAGTGAGGGACAGGGACTTACTGTACTCATATGGCGCAAGAGAGGGCTTCGGACTGGGTGGATTTAACCCTTCTGCGGTGAAACCTCAGTGGGTGGTGTCTAGCTAGACTAGAGTAAGGTAAAAGCTTTGTGATATTTTATTTGTGTCTCATGCCAAAGGAAGCGTGGTGACTATTAAGATAATTTATCTCTTGGGGATAAAGTTGTACAACCTCTGCAGAATGTCAAACTAATCGAATAGCCGTGCCCACGGTCAAGGGCGGGCAAGGAATGCATTCACATGGTAGATCTTTTGTTTTGGTTTTAAAAATAAAGTTTTGGTAATTCGAGAGTGGAGGGAACTCTCGGAAGGGAATCCTGGCGGTTGGAGCCAGTGCGGGTGGATGGAACCCGATGTTTTGAAACTTAACGGTTAGAGTTGTTAATTAGTGTTGGTGGATAGAACCTTCACTATAATATGCTCATTAGTTTCAGTTAAAACAATTACTTGTTAAATTAATGCCTTCAAAAATATTTAGTAGTAATTGAAATAAAATATTGCTTTGTGCAAAAGAACCATATAGCCTTCCTTTGTCAAGCCTTGCATCTATTGCATTTTTCCCAAGACTTGCGGAGTACTTTATGTACTCACATGCTGCACTAAAAATCATCTCAGAAGAATATGAAGCTCAAGAGGGAGACTACGACTACTTCGCGTGTGGATTTGACGAAGGATTCCCGGAGTATTAGGTCGCGCTTCCCCAGTCAATTGCCTGTGGCGTATTGATGGGTCTTCACCGGATTTATCTTCTGCTTCCGCTGTGTTTTGTGTGTGTGAGGTCTTGAAACCTCATTTGTAATAATGAGACCTTTCGGTCGGTACTCTCTAATATTGTAATAAAGTGTTGTTGGTTATGTAATCATTTCTGTTTAACTGTGTGCACTAGCTTTGATTTGGGACTAGTGCTGTAATACACAGAGGATCCGGGTTCGGAAATCTGGGGTCCCGACAGCACACCACACACCTTGCATAATAACGCTAAGCAACATCATCAATTATTCATCACAAATTAATTATTGTCAATTATTCATCACTAAAATATCCTAGATCTAGCCATATGGTCTAACAATCTCCCCCTTGATGAATACATTGACAACACCACAAGATTGCATGATGAATTAGCTTCAAACAGATATAAGTGAAGAACTGAAGCCGAAAAACCAGTTTAAGCCACAAATCTCAAATCTCTTCAAAAACTCTCCCCCTCAACACAAGAGAGGCAATTTTAGCAAATTTCTCCAATATCTCTCCATTCTCTTTAATTTCTCATAAAGCGCACCAAATCTCTCCCCCTTTAGCAATGTAATCATCAAGAAAATTCAAAGAAGGAATAATTCTAAGAAGGAGCACTGAGAGTAAAAATCAAGAAGCTTTGTAGATTATACAAGCCATTGTGTGTTGATTTAATAAAACAGCCAAGCCATATTTTTTAGTAAAGCTATCTAGATCATATAAAGTCATATATCATATAGCAATGTCAAATCCAGTCTTGAGCATGATTAAGCAATTTATATTAATAACAGGCTTCTCAACAATGGCCAAATCAATTATAAAGAGCACAATGAGATATCTCAACAAAAAGTCAAAGCCTAAAAGTGAAGCAAATTTTAAATCAAAACGAGCTAGCAGTCTCATATAACAACCTATTACTCCATACTCAATTCATAGGCATGTGGCATGCTTGTAGCATACTTCTTTTATAATGAAATGCTTGTAGCATACTTGTTTTAGATGGTGGCATGCTTGAAACATTCTTCTTTTCATTTGTGCACTTTTTGTGCCTTTTTCTTTTTTATACCATGGCATGCTTGAAGCATACATCTTTTCAATTTTCTCTATTGCTCATTTTTTTTACAACATGTGAAATTGAGTGATCATAAAAAGATTGCAATATGAAACATACGATCCTCATAGCCAAGATTTAAAATAAGACTTACAATCAAGCTAATCCTTTTTTATGAACATTATAAAGTACTATCTATAATTAATCTAGTCAAAATATTCCGCCATGTCATATTTTAGTACAAGTATAGCAAATTAATTATAACTAGTCATGATCAAAACTACAAAGTATATGAGTAATATGATAAAGAGAGCTCTACAACTCAAATAATTTCAATGGTTTAGACTTGTTGATTTATTTGATAAGCATAATAAACAAAGCTTCTGAAATTTTTAATCAACAAGCTCCCCCTCAAAATAATCCCATAAAATATAATACACCCAACTCACTTCGCACATGAGCAAAACGAGAAATATCAAGCGACTTAGTGAGAATATCAGTCATCTAAAAATCAGACTCAACAAGGTGTAAGACTATATCACCTTTTCCACATGTTCTCTCAAAAAGTAAAATCTCTTGGAAGCCATCAAAGAGAGTGAAGAACCATCAAGTGTTCCAATCAAGCAATGATGTAAAAGACTAGAACCCAATCTAGCTCATGTTCTCCATCCTTGTCAACTGTTCTTACATCATACGAAATATTGGTCTCACAGTACTAGGGTTAGTGAAATAAGATCTAGAAATCCAGTACTGAGATACACGACGAACAGGAGCAACAAAACGAGAACCAAGATCACGTGCATGTGGGTGATCAGAATGTCGAAAAGAACGTGAATTATTTGAATTAAATCCAAAATCAGCACGTGAACCAAATTTAAAGTCATCATAAAAGTTCTCTAAAAACTTAGATTTTGCATGAGATCTAGGAATGAAAGAGGTTGCACGTTTTTGTCTTAAGGCATACAATCTTTCCTTCCTCTCTTTCTTAGCACATCTAAAACAAAATTCATTCAAGTGTCTATCTCTTTCACAGTAGGTGCAATGCAATTTAACATAACCAGAATTCTTTTGAGATGATGAGCTAGCACCTACATTATTATTCGATGAACTTTGCACAAGGCCAGTAGATTTAAATACGGTTTGTTTTGGTTCAAGTTTCACTTCAAATTTTCTAGATTCAAGAGACTTAATAACCTTAGAATGATTATTCTTGACATGCTCAACAAAATTAAATCCTAGACCATGATTTTTCACACTTACTTTTGACTTGTCTAGAATCATATTCAAAATTTTCTTGCCAAAAGAAAATTTCTCCAAAGTGTCTTTCAGATACTCATTCTCCTTAGCTAGAGTGGGACAAGTTGTGCATTTAGCAGATTCATTCACAAGATTTTTACAAGCACTAGACTGGGCTAATCTTTTTTTTCAGCAAAATCATTAAGTTGTCTAGTCAAAACTTCTATTTCAGTGTTAAGCTTAGGACAATTAGAGCAAGAAGATATCTCATGAAAAGCATCTTTGAATTGTTTCTTATGATGAATTAAGTCTAGCTTTTAGCAGTTCACAATTAGAGTAAGTTTTAGATTGAGCATTTGAAGTACTTGACTCTAAACTTGTAGAAGAGCTAGACTTGAGCTTTCCAATTTCATCATTTGCAAGTTTTAACTTTTTTATCACAAGAGTCATGTGTCAATCTTAATTCATCGAGTTTAGCAGTCACACCACTAAGTTGAACCAAATTTGATGCATTAATTGTTCTAGCAGATTCCAACTCAGTATGTAAAACTTGACAAGACTCACAAGATTCATCATCAGAAATAGAAGCTCTAAGTCTATTGATTTCAGAATTTAAGTTCCCAACAATGAAATCATGTTTTTTAATTTTCTTTTTATACTTTTTGAGCTCCTCTGTCAATTTAAGCACACACGAGATAAATCAGTATAAGAAGTTTTTACCTCATCAAGATCACTATAAAGATCATCATCGTTGAGCTCCTCAGTGTTGATCATAAAACACCTCCCTATGAAGTCCACCTCCTGTGCCTTCTTTCCATTGCCCTCATCATCTCTTTCAGAATTATTATCACTCAAAACAATCTCATCAAGTGCTGAAATTATCTTGTTGACTGTCCTGCGATAATTGCGCTTCTTGTTTGGATCAATCTTGATTTGGGAGCGACGAGTTGATGCCTTGTCATCTTTAACCTCCTTGCTTCTCAGTTTGGGGCAATTCTTCTTGATGCGGTTTAGCTCACTACATTCATAGCATCTAATTGGATTTCCTCTCCGTCTTAATATGATATTATTAATTGCCTTAGTTACCCTGTTGGAGAGAAGTACAAGCTGCTCTTCTGGAATCTCCTCTAATTATTCATTTGAAATAGAACACAAAGCAGACAAAGAAACATTAGAAGAACTGTCAGTTTGGTTAGTCACTAAGCCTAAAGAATTAGTCTTGTTTATCTTGGCCAAAACATCAATCTTATGTGTTTTCATCTTAGAATAAAGATAATTCAAAGTGAGTGTTTCCATATTAACAGAATGATTGGTGGTGGTGATTAACACATTCCAAATAGACATATCCAAGGCATTTAAAATTTGACGAGCATTATCAGAATCAGAATATGTGACATCAACAGATTGCAAATCACTAACAATTTTATTGAAACGATCAAAAAGAGCATCTACTGATTCTCTAGGTTTCATTTCAAATTTAGAATACTCCTTTTTGAATTGATTCTGACGCACACCTTTAACAGATTCAGATCCTTCATGATAATCAGCTAGAGTAGTCCAAATTTTATTTGCAGATTTAAGTTGAGCAATTCTGATAAACTCGTTTCTACTTAAACCTTGCAACAAGATATTTCTAACCTTAGCATTAGCTTCAACATCAAATGAATTTTCAGTTGTAACAACAGGAGGTACTTCATATGTATTTTCAACTTTTTGCCAAATAGAATTACCTTGTGCTTGAAGAAAAACCTCTATGCGCATTGTCCAATAAAGATAATCCGATCTATAAAAAAAGGTGGCTTACGTGAAAAACGAACCCGATCTGATACCATTGCAACCTGCTCTGATACCATTTGTAGGATCGTCGATGGCAATCAGAGAGGGGTGAATGATTGCAGCGTCTAGCGGGAGTTTTTCTCAAAATAAAAAGGAAGATATATATATATATATAGTAAAAGTATTGAGGACTCCTAGGTGTCCGGACTCCTTATTCCGGAGCCGTCCGATCGCGCGCACGCACAGCTAGCCTGGAAAAGCCGATTAACGGGTTTGGGAGGCGCTAGACCCGTTGTCCAGAATCGCGCATGCACAGATCGGAATCTCGGTCTCGCATCTTCCCCCAAATCGCACTTTTCCCCCGATCTCGCCTCTCCCCCCCCCCAAATCGATCATTTCCCCCGGTTTTGCCTCTCCGGCTCTCCCCCCAAATCGAGCGCGGATGCTTCACCGGATGCCAGCCCAAATCGCCATTCCTCGCTTGCTTCACCTCCGCTTTGCTCTGCTCCCGAGTCTGATGGCGGCCACCGTCCTGGGTCATCCTGAGCAGCATCCTAGACGTGGCCGCCGCCGCCGCCGAGCTCAGGGACGTCGACCTCTCCGTCGCGCTGGCCGCGCCCCCGCGGGTCACCCTGCTCACCGCCCCCGCGTCTCCCCGCCCGGCGACGCCACTACGGCCGGCGCCCTGCGTCCTCGTCGCCGACCCCTCGGCCTTCTCTCGTCCGCACCTCTCCGCCCGTTCCCCAACTCCGCGAGGCCACGCCGCCGGGCTCACGGTCCGCGTCGCCCAAGCCGCCGGCGTCAAAGAAGAAGAGGGTGGAGGGCATGCCATCCAAGAACCTGATGGCCGAGCGCCGCCGCCGCCGCAAGCGCCTCAACGACCGCCTCTCCATGCTCCGTTCCGTCGTGCCCAAGATCAGCAAGGCACTAGGTCCAAACACTTTTTTTTACAAGATTAATTACTTGCAAGAACAATAATCTTAGCACAATGGGGTATTAATTGGAGATGACGTGCCAATGTGTTGTTGGTTCTGGAAACTAGATGGACAGGACAGCGATTCTTGGGGACACGATCGACTACATGAAGGAGTCTTTGGAGAGGATCAGGCAACTGCAGGAGGAGATGGAGCAGCAGCAGACGCCGGGCGCGCTAAGTGGGAACTATTCTTCAGTGATTGGAGCGAAGATATTACTAAATGGGATTGTAAGGAAGATATAGTGCCTACACATTATTTTGAGTATGAATCTCAACTCTCTTTTCATACCCAAATTATCAAATTTGTGGGAGATTCATTCAAGCTGTATTTTCTCACTAACAATTTGTTTTTGTAGAGTTGATAGTGGTATATACACAATTCAGTTCATGAAGAACTGGGATGGTAATATGTGTGTCCGAGATATAAATGAGGTATATTTTCCATACATTCATTCTTCCATTGCAACATCATTTTGTCATCTAATCAATGTATTTAACATGTTCACAAATTGGTTTAAAGGATTGTATGGACACTTTAAGAATGGAGATTTTGATGGACATACTTACCTTAGAAGCAAATCTATCGTCACCACCTGATTTCGTCAAAGAATTATTGAAGCAGTGCAGTGATCATTGAGAAGCTACTGAATGATGCTTTTAAAATAAGAATATTTTGTTCTGTTATGAGACTATTTTTTGCTTGATACTTTCTGGATTGTAATAATGCTATGCATCAATACAACACATTTGGCTCGATGTAAAACATTGTTGATGTCATACATACATTATATTTTTCAATACGAAAATTGTGTTGACTTCATACTCATGATATTGTTTGTTAAGCATGTCTTACATATTTCAAATGTGGTAATTACTACTATGTGCATCTGATCCATCATAGAGAATGAATTTCATACATTTTCTGTACTTCTTGATGCTACAAATTCTCGTAACAAGTATGTATCATTTATTTCCTTTAGTTTTATTTTGTGGTAACGATTATGTTCAATTTGATTTTATCGACTACCATGGTAATTCATGCACGATCTTTATTGAACATTTCAGTATTTTTTTTCATAAAATTTACTCGAGTAAATGCATTTGCAGGAAAATGTTTGTCCACTAATAGATTCGTATACCCAATAACGGCGTTTTGTATACCCATTTCGTCCTCATCAACCATTCAACGACAATTTGTTTTCATTCCTAATTATGTTTCAACTTAATGAAATTCTTGCACTTGATACAATATATCACTTTAGATTTATCTGTCCATATTGAGTATATACAAATGTAGTTTTCGAGTGATTTGTGTGTGCAAACCTACGGACGGACAATTGTATACTAGTTCGGAGTTGCGTAACATTTAAAGATAACATTTCATATTTGATTCAACTAAAAATATTCTCATAATATTTTGATCCAAACCAATATATGGACGTGTAAATTTGCCACTTAAAATCATTAACTGCGACATACCCGTTTTCTTACGCCATTCGTCTCCATGACAAATTCAACAAGAATTTGTGGCTCGATTGATACGAAAATTTCACATAATATTTTTGCCTTTTACTGCTAACATTATGTACAAATTCACCGCTCTAACAATTGTAGTCCGATTAAATCAATAAATTTAAGATTTCAATTTGATATCCGATTTTACACGTTTTTAAAAAGCTGTTCGTATGCATCATCCATTTAATAAAGCATTTGTTGTCTGATTGAGTAGAAAAATTCACAAAAGATTCTCACCTTACCTGATAACATATCGTACAAATTCGCCGCTCAGAATCAATTCGTGCGTTGTATAAAAATAAATGAAAGTTAACAAATTTTTCTTATGCCTTAAGTACACCAATTAAAATTTTTTTGACTATAATACTCGATTCGAACACAACGTTTCATCATACGTTTCACGTAATGATATTTTGCATATACCTTAGAGTATGCAATTTGTATGCACAAGCAAGCATACTTCAAATACCGTACGGTTTTACATACCTATTCTAGACACATTCATTAGGAAATCTGTGCGCGGGATTCACATCTTAAAGACAAATTAATTCTTAAATAATAATTGATGTTTCATTCAAATCGCTGGTTATATATGGAAATAACAATTCCGGATCGTGCAATCACAGCAATCCGGAGAGCTAGTACCGCGCACGCGCACGCACAGCAATCTGGAGAGATGACGCACATCCAGATCCGGATTGCATGCTACGTATTTATGGAATGCTTTGAACCGGATTGCACTAATCAATCAGAGAGTGAATTCTAACGCAAACACTTTTTGCTAATGGGTATACCCGTTAATCACATACATACCTTGAATTAACACATCTCAATGTAATCCAATGGTAGATAGATTAGGTGCCTGGACTCCTAAGAGTCCCATTTCGCCTTCCTATATATATATATATATATATATATATATATATATATACACACACACTGTAGCAACTAATTAAAAAGAACATAACCAAAGACTACTTGCTTTAGCTAACCGTATGGAATAACTAGCCATGTGAAACAACTAATTATGAGAGGTAAGGATTAAAAAAATACTAAACTCACTGCATGCATTAGTATTATTGCTGCATGCATTAGAAAAGTACGCATTGGCTTGCTGGTTGACAAAACTTCCCTGGAGCAATCAGCGACTAGGCGCGTGGCGATAAGATTTGATTTGGAGCCTTCTCCAAAATCACGGCCGCCGCTTTATAATATTTAATCAATACGACGCGACGCCGCTCAATACTTCGCTCCCACAGAGAAGAAAAATTGTAGCCGTTCACATCCATCAGCGATGCATGCAAACAACTTACATCAACACCTTTTTTTTTACTCAATACGAGTCACGGCTCCACATATCCATCAGCATCAATTCATATGCATGCATCCGCATTTTTTCTTTTCCAATCACAATCGCATCAAGCATCGATGCCACCTTTTTTCCTGTTTTTCCTACTCGCGCCGCCAAAGCAAAAATACGGCCGACAACCCCTAAAATACCTATTTAATCTCTACTCAAAACCCTAATACAACTCGTCCAACTAGGTCTAGACCTTTTTTTTATCTCAACCAAACTTTCGGCCTACTAATTTTTAATGGATCCGAAACCCTTTCTAACACGAGTTTTTCAAAATCCAACTTTTCTAACGTGTCACATGTCGAAGCCTCTAGGACCGTACCTCTCGTAGCTTCTCCACGCATCATCCACCACATGTCGTAGCCTCCGGACCGCACCTTCGTAACTCCAACAATATTATCCATCTCTAATATTCATGCGCCCCAAGCATGACCCCGACCATCTCGTGACCTTTTTAACCGTCTAAACCTCATATCTCCCCTTCTAATCCCGGTCCACCTCATCACCGACCATGATCGCCTCTATGCTTATCCTGCACATACAATGACCAACGAACATTTTCTCCGACACAAGTTCATACCAACTTGACCAACATTAGTCCACGCACACCACACACCTCGCATAATAAACGCTAAGCAACATCATCAATTATTTATCATAAATTAATCATTGTTAATTATTCATTACTAAAATATTAGACGTAGCCATATGATATAACAGCTTGGTCATTCCTTTGGAGTGATATGCTTGGCCATTTGGGTTACTGGGTCAACGAAGTCTAGTCTTCGTCCATCAAGGAGACTCATCAATTCAATAAAGTCCGATCAGTACCAATGGATGACGAGACTGTTATGGCTGTCACCAATCACTTGACTAATTGCCTAATTAATCATGCGTTACTGTCGAAGTCACTCTCCTTTTTGACCCGGTCAAAAAGGAGAAAGAAATAGACGACGCGTAGATGTAGAAGAAAGAAATAGATTTGCTGGATTGTCTATGATACATTGTGCAATTGTTTGTGATGAGATGGTAACGACTAACGACCTTAACATT
Source organism: Dendrocalamus sinicus (assembly GCA_036346575.1). Lineage (NCBI taxonomy): Eukaryota > Viridiplantae > Streptophyta > Magnoliopsida > Poales > Poaceae > Dendrocalamus > Dendrocalamus sinicus. Next base: position 88,753 of record JAYEVI010000193.1, on the reverse strand, counting down.
CACTTACTTCAGAGAATTTATTAAGTATCAGAACCTAGATGAATGGAATGAGCTGCTCAGTTTGCCTAGTGGCATGACCATTGGTGGATTGTGATCATGCGGTTTTCCTGTACAATGTTAGAGGGCTCTTGACTGAGGAAATACTAAATATGTGGAGCTCCCAAGTCCCATCACCTTGAGAATGCAGATTTTTTTTTGTGGCTAATGGCAGGAGATACTGTTTCAGTGGAAACAAATTATGATCAAAGAGGATTGTCTAGACATCAGCACTGTGCTTTGTTTCTCTGTTTCGCAATAGTAGCTTCCAGCTTCCCTGTGAGGACATGTTTGTTTCTATGTTATGATTTTTTATGCCAGTACATTGGCTTTCTGTATCTCACCAACGGCGCGCCCTTGGCACAGTGCATAGTTCTGATATTGTTTCTGTTTGGCCAAATTTTAAATTTCATCAAGATCCTATCCTATGAACGTGTTTATGTGCAGGCAATACGCGGAAAAAAAATATTGCGAACACATCATTTTATTCTGGTGCAATGTTCAGGGTTCAATCCAAGGAATGGGCCCCTTCAAACTTCAAGTGCAAATAATTTGAAGAAATGCTCTAGTATGTAAGGCTCATGAATATCCAATCCATACTGCAGTTCCCGTTCTTCAGAACAAAAAGCACATGCTATCTTTCATTTTGGTATGCTTATACAAGTTAACACATGAAATGTAATATCAGATTGAATTACACGAGGGATGATCTACAAAAGTGAAAAAAATCAACATGTAAAGATGCATACAAACCGGATACGTATTCTATTGCAAGATTCATAAAGATGCAAGCACAAAGAACCTATCATGCTTTTGTACTCCAGGGCATAAGCCCATAGCATTCCTTGTATGCACAACTATCAAAATTAAAAATTACCTGTTAATCATTAGTATAACTGTTGATCGACGATAGTTAGTATAACAGTTGTGGCTACAGGCTAAACAGTAAGTTAGGAGAGTAGTAGAGTGGTTACGAGAAATGAACTAGCCTTGAATTACACGAGGGATGATCTACAAAAGTGAACAAAATCAACTTGTAAAGATGCATACAAACCGGAGACGTATTCTATTGCAAGATTCATCAAGTTACAATCTACAGCTTATAATGATGTAAATGCTTAAAACTAAAGTTCAGAAAATAACAAGATAGGTTGGTACGTTTTCATGTCGTTCAGGTTAAAGGGGATGTTCCATGTTCCGATAATGGACCCTTGACTTCAAGCTGGTTGCCTGGTATACTTAGTATTATATGGTCAATGATGCCAAACGTGGTCGTGGACTCTCGGTTGACACCATTGGAGAGAAACGGTGTTCTTTAAAGAGGCAATGGATGGCAGCAGTACCTTGCCCCTGTTTAGCACTTTAGCTCTAAAGATTGTTCAGGCTCATATCACCTTCACAATTTCCAACAGAATGGTAAGTTACCATGTTGTGCTTGCCGGTGTAAAACATGTCTAATATTTAGCTGCTATTCCGATTTACTCTTTGGAACTGATAATGCAGTAGTACAGAATCCCCTAATTACGTAGATTATCAGAACAACAGTAAAGCAAGTGCACATGCCTTGTCAACTTGCCATTCATTAATCCAGAGTTCCAGACATGGGCAATAAAACCAAATTTGGCCTTTGGAGTCAATCTCAGTATGATGTTTAATTTAAATGTAACCGTTTATCAAGTGACCAAATAAATCCTGTAAATTTAATCCTGAACATTTTCAGGCTCAGTATAAATTTGCTACGAACAGGAGTATCCCAAAAATTCAAACTAATGCGTGGGTTGCAGTGGGTGATCAATGCCGCTCAAGCTTGCGGTATAGGCCAGTTTTGCTCGTCTCCTCCGCGAATCTGGCTGGGTCGAAGCGGCGCTGTGAAGCCGGCGGTCAGAGCCGGCGTAGGCCAGATCCCCGGCTGATCTGGCGGGGTTCGGACACCTGACGGCCGGAGGTGACGTGGGGGGCTATGTGTTATCTTTCGATTTTGAAGGTAACGAAATTTAACACTATGATAGCATCAAAGTAGTTGCTATTTTTCCTGTCATATTCCCTCAACAACATGCTACTGCTATCTGACATTGTTTCATCACATTAGATGAGACCATTACAGTTCCAGATATTGATGCTAGACTATATGTGATGCCAGCCGATTTGCTACGCAGGTTATACGGAGGGTCGGGTGGTGGACCAGGACGCCCACGGCGGGAGGACGCCGTGATGTGGGAAGGAAGTTCCCCCGGCGAAGCAGAGGTTGGGAAAACAGAGCAGCAGGGATGCAGAACAGAGGATACTGGAAGGAGGAGTTTTTATTCTTTTTGCCCCCGAATACAGAGGTAATCTCCTTTATGTGGATATTCAACTCATACTTTGATTCGGAAACCTATTCGAAATATAGCTAATTCTTCTAATCCCACCATTTGCTATCCGGACTCTTTCCTGATTCCGTCTGCAGTCTTCCAACTGTAGACTGACATGTATTGCCGGAAGCCGCCGAGGAATCCCACTCTGCCTGTGGTAATCTCTTTGATCTTCTTTGATATGTTTTCCCCCAATACGAGTCCACAACATTTCTCCCCTCCCGCGGAAGCAACTCATCCTCGAGCTGAAATTGCGGATATTGCTGTCGAAAAGACTCCACCGGCTCCAAAGTGGCATCCGTCTGTGGTGATCCTTGCCATTGAACCAAAATCTCCCAAGTACCTCGGCAAAGTCTGGCTTGCAGCACCTTTTAATAAAGCCACATGAAGAATTTCCGGGAACGGCGAAAGACCAGATGGTGGATCTCCATGAAATACATTGTGGATGCATGCTTCATCTGGTAGCCGCAGACGATAAGCAACCGTCTCAATCCTTGCCACAATCTGATGAGGTCCATAAAAACACGGCGATAACTTGCTTTTGGTCTTCTGCAGTAAGGAGGAATCCTATTGAGGATGTAACTTTACCCAGACCCAATCTCCCACGGCGAACTCCAAGTCCCGATGGCATGCATTGTATTGATCCTTCATAGTCTGTTGAGCTAGTTGAAACCTCTCTCTGCTTTCGGCAAGAAACTCATCCCTCTCTAGTAGCGATTGTTCCACAGCCTCCACTCGTGCCGAACCTGGCTCATAAGACATCACTGTAGGCGGTGCTCTGATATAGACCACTTGGAAAGGTGTAGCCCATGGTAACCATCTAATCCAGTCGCATGGTCGATCGCACGATAAACACCTTAAGTACATAGTAATCACCCGGTTTACCACTTCCGATTGACCATCGGACTGTGGATGAAACAATTCTTTCCGGAAGTTGCTGGTAAAGATCGGGTTGCAATCACTGACAATCGATGTTGGATGTCCATAGAGTCGGACCACTTCATTGAAGAATACTTGTGCTACAGAGCTGGCTGTGTAAGAATGAGATAAAGCCACGAAATGTGCATACTTGGACAGGCGATCGACGATAGTTAGTATAACTGTTGTGGTTACGAATCAAACAGTAAGTTAAGAGAGTAGTAGAGTGGTTACGAGAAATGAACTAACCTCTTTTCTACTCCCGGATGTAATTAAGAGAGTAGTAGAGTGGTTACGAGAAATGAACTAACCTCTATATAGGAAGCCTCTTTTCTACTCCCGGATGTAATTACACCCTATGTCGTATCTCACAATGTAGGGAGTATCTCGCGTAACGGATGGTATGTATATGTAGTATACGAGTATTTAAGACCATATAGGTGGTATGAACAATTTTTTAGATGTGGTATGTATATTTTTTTGACATACTCCTTTTTATGTGCGTGTATGAAGGTATTTATAAAACACGCTAAAAACTATAGACTCGCTTGCAATTTTTTGTATGGTTTACATTGGAGTATCTAATAATTAGTATATGAAGATACCTAAAGTGATAAAGGAGTATTTCAAGTTTATATAGGTGGTATATTAGAGGTGGGTGTAATTACACCCGGGAGTAAAAAGTATATATATATATATATATATATATATATATATATATACTCCTCCCTAGCGTCGCCCTCGTTGGTCGCACGCCGTCACGAGAAAAGCTATTAAATCGTGATTTTCACGCCTTTGCGGCAACGTAGAGAAAAGCTATAGCAGCTATCGCGGAAGCTATACTTAGTATGTAATAAACGTTGTTTAGTATTATCTAAAACTATAAAATGGGATTAAAATATAAATACGATAACAACATTATTTAGTATGTAACAAACATTACTTAATATTGCCTAAAACGAAAAAATGCTATTAAATATAAATACGACAGTAACGAAGCGGATGCATGCTGGAAGAACAGAGGTAGCTGCTGAAGCATATCATTACTATTATAAAAGAATGAGTTGGTGGTCGTACGTCAATTCTCCTCTAACCGCTCTATTTCTTCAACTTCTCATCACTCTTCACTTTCCAACCGATCAGAGCAACTTCCTTCCATAGCATGATTCACTATACATCCAATGAATTTCGTTGCAACGCACGGACATGTAACTAGTGAACAAAACATGCTGGTATGATGGCTAGTCAACACCATAAATCTTGGTATGCGTAAACGAATGTAGAAAGAAATGGATTGCTGTATGAAGCCTTGTGCAACTCAGTGCTAAGATGGAAACTATCAAACTATTAAGGGCATGTACAACGCGTCTCGGAACGCCGTCTCCGTCGCGGCATTTTTGCAGAAACAACCCTGGTTCCCCGCATTCAATGAGGAGAGAAGCGCTGCTCGTCGCCTCGCGAGGCGACGCCGAGCGCTCGTGCTCCAAGATCATGTCGCCGGCTCGACGCGCGCTGTACGGGGGCGGCTTCGCGAGTCGACGCGCCCGCGGATCTACCTGCGCGCGCGGAGATATATTTTGCGCGCCAAATCTCGCAGCATCTATTCCCTTCGTTCGCGGCCGCGACAACGGCGAGGCGGCGGCACCTATCCTCTTCGGTGGCAGCAACGGCGTAGCGTCATCACCGGTCCCAGTTGGTCGCGGCAATGGCGCGGCGGTGGCGGCTTCCAGTGGATCTGGCCAAGGGTTCTTCACCAGCGCCCCTCCCTCTATGACCGGGATTCCATTCGCTCCATCACCATCTCCAGAAGCAATCAAGCGGCGAGCGCGTTGTACATGCCCATGTAATCGAGCAAGAAGTCAAAAGACGAGGAGGCATCAAGCGCTCGCGGATTGCGATTTCTCACTGGTTAGAGAGTCCTACTCGCCTCTCTCTCCCCAAGTCCAATCCCCAAGATAGGATGGAGAGCGGCAACGGCATGCCGCCGCAGGGAGGGGAGGAGGGGAAGGAGGCGGTGGCGGCGGGGTCAATCGGTGGGTACGAGTCCCTGCACAGGCTCCTGGAATCCAACCTCTCCCCACAACTCTTCAAGGTACTATCACTCGCTGCTCAGATTCACTCGTCTCAGGCTCTTCTTGCCGTGCCCTGTTCTTGGTTCTTGGATGGCAAATTGGCGGCTGGCACAACCAGTTCTGCGAGTGGATGGCATGCCGTAAGTGTCTTGGTGGTTATCGTGCGGGCGGCAGTTGAGTTTGTATAAGTGAATTTGGAAATATATTTCTAAAAGGAAAGATATTTAGATAACCGTATGGCGTGTTCTAGTTGGTAAATATCAAGTAATTAGATGAGCTTGTGAATAATTCAGGCTGTTGTTTTCCAAGACAGAACAGCTGTATGTCAAGATAGCAACCATTCCTAGTGAAATCATTCAGTAAGAAACATCCTAGAAGACTCATACCGCTACCGGTACTGATGGATCACAATTTACATGTCTGTATCAGCAGAGTTCGGAATCCGCTTCTGTCCATTTGTCTATGGAAATTTGTGTGTTTGCCTTTGAGAGTTCCTAGTCAAAGGTATTGTTAGTCAACAGGATCAGAGGCTATGAGGTTTAACTATGGTCTAGTTTCTGAAGTGGCTAAAGTACTTAGCCCTGTTCAGCTCAATGCCCACACGAGACACTCCATTTGCCCATTAGAATATCGTCTCCAAATTTGTCTGAATTATGCATATGTGAAGTTGCGTGTCATGGTGTTAGTACTTGGGACTCATTTTTTTCATCCTAAGCTTTTGTATCAGGATATATTAATGATATTTAGGTTCAATTTGTTGATATTGGTCTTTTATTAACTAATTTTTTTGTACTTGTTGACAGGAAGCAAGCCGGTTGCTGTTGGGGCTGAATTGCGCACGCCCTCTTGAGGCTATCCCACTGCCTGAGGCCACAACCGCCCTTGCAGAAGCGCATAATTTTAATGTGCAGGTTATTTCAGCAGCTAACAAACCAAAGCTGATTTTTCGTCTTTTCTTGTGGTGAAAAATGTAAACAATGATCTACTTGGGTTGCAGGCATTCTGTTTCAATGCGGACAAAGAGTTTCTGAGGCCACCACGAGTTGTTCGAGTTGGTCTAATTCAGAACTCAATTGCTGTTCCAACTACTTTTATCGATAATTTTCTTTTGAGAATTCGGCCAAATCGCTTGGCATTCATCTTTATTTTTGAGTACTTTCTGCACAAAATAACGTAGTACTTTCTAAGGCTGCCATGCTGGAGCAGGACAAATGGATAATGCAATTGTCTTGCACTATAAATTATGAAACCATCCTACCATTCTTTCATCAGGAGAAATGGTGAGTTACGATGTTCAAGCATGGCATCACCCTGATCTAGCAAGGCAATACAAATTTTCTTGTTATAAGTTATGACATCACCCTAAAATTAATTTGTCAGAGGAAACAACAAAGCTCTGAGCAAGTTGGCGACTTTTCCAAGTCCTTCCAAGCTTCACGGCCTAGAACTGACAATCTGATACTCTCAATAGATTATTTGTCACCCTCTTTTCCTTCTGTTGTCTGTCTTTGTTTTGCAACTTCGCCATTTCTTTCTTTAAGTTGTTTCTCATGATTTCATTACCTTACCATATTAGACATTAATTAGCAAAATCAGGTCTAGATTGTTGTACATCTTCCCTTGTTCATTGATATGTTCTGATGTTCACTAACTTGTGTGTTCTGGTTTTGTCTAACCATTTCTCATTGGCAATGATCCCTGCGCTAGCTAACTTGACTGGCAGACATTGATATCGCCATGTCAAAGTTGGGTGTCCCCGATACAGCTTTCCCATCCAATCTATGCACATTCTGTTGCAGTATGAACAGGCTGCTAGTATGTGAACATGTTGTATTGATGCTTCTAAAAAAATATTGTAATTATGTTCAACTTATTTATACTTGATCTGTTTTGTATCAAGAAGCAATACAATGGTATACAGGAATCATATTCATGCTTGATCATGCCTGTATGTATGCATTAAACAGTTTGCAGACAGTCAAATAGACGACCTATTGTACAAGCTGTCTGTTCAGTTGTCTATGTATGAAGTGGAAAAAATTTATAGACAGCAACCCGTCTGTGGGTTGTACACCTCAACATTTATTTACTTCAGGGGAATGTTTTAACTAACAGAGCATGATGGCCATTGGTGGAAATCATGAGGAAGAGGAATTGATGACCACCTGTGATTGGGGTTGTGATCTCGTGGTATGTAGACCTCTGCTTTCCTGTACAATTTTAGAGGAAATACTAAGAACCTGTGGAGCTCCCAAGTCCCATCATCTTCAGAATGCAGATCCTTTCGGACGAACAAAATATGAACCAACCTTGCAAAACACATGATAACAGGTAGTGTCCTGTTTCCGAGCATTAACTGGCTGGTTTCATGGAACCGGTTGGCTAGCAGTATTGGTCTTAGGTGGCGATATTGAGGTGTTCTCTCAGTCATTTCCATAATATATGAGTATCCATGAGTATTCAGTATAAGTCACAACAATTCAAAGAGAAAAAGATAGATTTCGAAGGGGGTCTCGGAAGGTCGACGCAGGGTGACCTCGGTGGCCAACTGAGCGCGGGTTGGGCATGCCAATGGTGCCCGTGGCATGGGTCGCAAATGCTGCAGTGGCATTCTTAAAACAGTTAACTTCTAGGGCAAAAGCCTTGAAAGGATTCATACAACAATCTTTTAACTGCATAACCGGCACCTGCTTACATAAGCTGTAGCATAGATTCATATATTTGTGATGGCTTATATAAAAATTCCTCCAGTAGGCTACCTGATTTTGTTAATTGTTTATCAGAATTAAATGGTTTAAATTACAAGATTATAACCTGAGAGGCAAAATTACTGTTAATCAATTTAACTAGATGACAAATCTATTATGCAAAGAGGACAAACTAATCCATTGATAACCATAGGAAAAGGTTGAAATTATTCAGCAAAATTACATCACGGTTGGAGTCCAGAGGAATATTAAAGTTTTACATTTATCAGAAGAACTAAACAGCATCTTCATCTTTATTTAGATGTGAAAACAAGGCACACGACTTCACATATGTTGTCAAGATCTTCCTCACCCTAGTTAATACATAGCTCCCATTGCGTTGGTCGAGGCATGGACATTGGCTCCTTCAAAGTTTTTGCTTATTCTGCAGCTGCCTTCCTCGCCAAGCTTGCCCAGTTTACGACCACAAATACAAAGATTCCGTCATAGAGCTTGTCAAAGAGACGGAAATAAGCAATCCTCCATGCCTTCTTGAACAGCAGTACCAGGCCGTCCCGGCCAAAACCGAGGCCCTTTGCAAAGTCTAAAATGAGGCCTCGTAGGCTAGCAAAATAGGACCATAAATAATATATAAACAATAATTTATTACATTAAAATGTAATATGTTATGAATTGTACCTATTCAACCCTTCGTCACATAATGTTTACTTGAATATCATCATTCTTTTGGTGTTCTTCGAAATGAAATCTTCAAAAATAGACTCATAGTCAATCTTGTCCAGCATGTCGCCCTCAAGTGCTATTGTAGCCAAATCAGTAAGCATTTCTTGCGTCATTGTAGAACGCAAATAATTCTTCAATAACTTCAATTTTGAAAAGCTTCGTTTTGTTGATGCAACAGTCACAGGAATGGTCAACAAAACTCTATATGCAATAGTTGCATTGGGGAAACAGTCATGTCGCTTCAAGAACTTTAGAATATCAACAGGGCCCATATCTTCTTTTGTAATAAAATCTTGAAGAAACCTCAGCTCCACATACAGTTCATTAGCATCAATATCTGATTTTCCATCTCTTTTAAGAGCGGCCTCAAGATTATCACAGGAAGATCTCAAGCTATTATTATCCAATGACTGCAATATATCGGAAGTAAATAAGAAACCAAAAATTCTTTGGTAACCTTGATACTATTCAAATCTTGTTGTTAGTGAAGAAATAGCTTGATCAACAATAGGTATAAAATAGTTGATTCTAAATGATTCCTCTCAGAGACTGTGGCAACATTTGTGTCATCTGGGTTCTCATCAAATTGCCTCTTTCTTTTAATTTCTCTGCTTTTATGAAATGTTGTACCAATATCCATCTCGAGTGCAATTCCTTTAGCTATTTCCAGTGCATTTAAGAAACCAGTTTCCTTGTACCAAAAAATAGAGACCAGGCCTATATAGTATTGGGCTGTACACAAGATATTGGGGGCCCCTGGAAATTGGGGGCCCTGTGCGGTCGCACAGGCCGCACTTTCCCAGGGACGGGCCTAAGCAGTACACAAAACACCATCCAAAGCCCCACCACAAGTCCCACCCCAAGACCAAAATAAAAGGTCATGGGCTCAAATTCTTGCTTGTTGCTTCCAAGATAACCATGGATGAACGTATCATTTCCTAAACAATTCTTTTGAAGAGGAGGCCCACAAAGACCACTGTTTCCAATGTACATAATTGACGGATTGTTCGCATTGAGGGTGTCAAGTTGGCGGCCTGAGGGTATCCTTCCAGACAAATTGTTGTAGGACAAGTTCAAGTAGCTCAGAGATGTCAAACTTGATAAGCTTGATGGGATTTCACCAGAAAGCTTGTTCTTAGAGAGGTCGAGAGATTCCAATGACTGTAGGGTGCCAATCTTGTTAGGTATGTTTCCGCTCAGGTGGTTTGATGATAAATTCAAATTTATTAATGCATCAAGAGAAGCGATATCTGTGGGAATTTCACCAGTTAAGGAGTTGCCTGATAAATCAATACTCACGAAATAGAAAATATCATCGCCATAACTAAGCGTTTGCCCTTTTGTAATTATGGATGTGATTTCGCCATATTGTTCGACATATGTAGTCAAGCCCTTCAGGGTCATATATGTTAGGTTTGACAGATGCCAAGGAATAACACCAGATAAGTTATTGCCTGATAGATCCAAGTATTGAAGCCAACTAAGATTTGTTACTTCAACCGGAATATTCCCATAAAATGCATTGTGGCTTAGACGTAGAAACGTTAATGTCCCTAGCTGTCCTATCCATTCTGGTATCCTTCCAGAGAACTTATTCCATGCAAGATCCAAGAACCTCAGACTTGTGCAGTTCAGCAAAAATTCTGGGAATTTTCCTGATAAATTGTTGTTGCTCACCACGAGGTTCCTTATGCTTTTGCCCTCAAAGCACTGAGGAATTTCACCGTCCAAAAGATTGCTTGATAAATCTAGATGATACAAACTTTGCAACTTGCATATAGATTCTGGAATGCTGCCACGAATTTTATTTGAAGACATAACCAATGTTTGAAGATATGGAGCTTCAAGATTAGATGGTATTGTTCCTGAAAAGGCATTGTTGGAGATGTCTAAGAAGGCGATATTTCTTGGCAATGATGGTATTGGTCCAGTGAGCCGGTTTGAACTGACGTCGAGTTGTTCAAACGCCATGTCATCCATATGTTCGGGCAAGCTGCCACTTATTTGGTTGTGAGAGATGTCGAGAACAGTGATTTCCGTCTGGCGCTGAAGCCAAGCTGGAAACAGAGGACCCATCTGGCAAGATGCAAATACTGCAGACTCAAGCCTAAAGGGAGGAAGCCAATCTGAATCCACTACAAACTTCAAATTATTGGAAGAAAAGTCTATGTTCTTTAAGCTTACTAGACCTGCGAAGTGTTCCTTGATTATCACACCGTTCAAGTCGTTGTTGCTTAGATCCAGAGAAGTCAAATTAGAAAGGGTGCCAATTTCAGAGGGTACACTTCCATTGAGGTGATTGCTGGAGAGGTCAAGGGCAGTTAAAGACGTCAAATACCCAATCCCTGGTGGGATACTTCCAGTGAGGTTGTTGATGGAGAGGTCAAGGGCAGTTAAACACGTCAAATGCCCAAGTCCTGGTGGGATACCTCCACTGAGGTTGTTGTTGGAGAGGTCAAGTATGCTCAAGCTGGTGAATTTTCCTATCAAATCTGGCAGGCCTCCTGTGAAACTGTTGTCACTTAAATGCAGCTCCTGCAAATTTTTCGATGCGCATTTCAGCAACCCCTCGATGAAAACAGTTATATATTCATTTATCCCATTACCGCTAAGGTCTAGGGTTTCCAAACTGCAAAGATTCTTCAAATTTCCTGTCATCATCAACCTATTGTGTGACAAATCAATGACTTGGAGGGATGACATGTTCCCTATTGCGTCAGGAAGTTGGCCAAATAATTTGTTGAACCCAAGGTTTAGGTATTTGAGGCTCGTTGCTTTCCAAAACCAACTTGATGCGATTGAGTAGTCAAAATTATTCCAGGAGAGATCAAGCTTCTCAAGTTTTGTGAGATTAAGGTACGGAAGCGATTGGTTTGCAGTATCAAGTGAACAGGAAGAAAGACGGATAACCCTTAGAGATGGTATCATATTCAGTGTATGAGGCCAGTCAGCTATCCCTGACAGATTTACTCCGCTCATGCCAAGGTACTGTAGGAAAGGTAGATTTGTTAACCAGGTGATATCTGTTGAGTAGTAAATCCCAGGATTATCTTGCTGGCCAAGATCAAGATACTGCAACTTAGACAGGTTACCAAACTGAGGCGCTCTACTACTATTACTAAACGGTATGCCAGAGAGGTTGAGATATTTCAAGTTCATCATCGAGCCCAAGAACTCAGGAATACGGATTTGTCGATTCATGCTAAGGTCAAGGTGCTCTAGATGTTCCAGGGAAAGCAAAGAGGGACTTATCTCACAGAACGAAGCATTGACATCTTCACATCCCAGTCCAGTGTTCGACATCCAAGATGGATTCGGATTGCGAAGGTGAAGCTCGAGGATATGGCTGGTTCGGTTGCTGCACTTGACGCCTCTCCACCGGCAGCAGTCTCGACCGTGCCACGAGGCGAGGCGGTTGGTGGGATCACTTGTGATGCACTTCTTGAAGGAGAGCAAAGCGGCCCTCTCGGCAGGAATGCAGCCACCGCCATGGCGGAGCTGGGGATGGAGCGAACCACCGGTCAAGAGTGAAGTGGTGCTTATGGTGATGAGGAGGATGAGGAAAGGATTTGTTGTGGGATGCATGCTGGAATGAGGTAAATACAGGCTCAGTGTAATTTAGCAACTAGAGCAGCTAAATAAATAGATGTTTGGCCATTCCTTTGAAGTGATATGCTTGGCCGTTTGGGTTACTGGGTCAACAGTCTAGTCTTCGTCCATCAAGGACACTCATCAATTCAATAAAGTCCGATCAGTACCAATGGATGACGAGACTGTGATGGCTGTCACCAATCACGCGCTACTGTCGAAGTCACTGTCCTTTTTGACTCTGGAGGTCAGAAATGGACGACGCGTAGACACGTAGAAGAAAGAAATTGATTTGCTGTATTGTCTATGATATATTGTGCAATTGTTAGTGATGAGATGGTAACAACTAACGACCTTAACATTCACTTACTTTAGAGAATTTATTAACTATCAGAACATAGATGAATGGAATGAGCTGCTCAGTTTGCCTAGAGGATCATGCGGTTTTCCTGTACAATGTTAGAGGGGTCTTGAGTCTTGACTGAGGAAATATTAAATATGTGGAGCTCCCAAGTCCCATCCTCTTCAGAATGCAGATTTTTTTTTTTTGTGGCTAATGGCAGGAGATACTGTTTCACTAGGAACAAATTATGAATCAAAGAGGATTGTCTGTACAATACATCAGCACTGTGCTTTGGTTCTGTTTCGTAATAGTAGCTTCCAGCTTCCCTGTGAGGACATGTTTGTTTCTATGTTATGATTTTCTATGCCTTGGCTTTCTGTATCTGATCAGCGGCGCGTCCTTCGCATACTGCATAGCTCTCATTGTTTCTGTTTGCCCAAATTTTAAATTCCATCAAGATCCCATCCTATGAAATTGTTTATGTGCATGCGACACGCGGAAAAAATATTGCGAAAACATCATTTTATTCTGGTGCAATGTTCAGGGTTCAATCCAAGGAATGGTCAACTTCAAACTTCAAGTGCAAATGCCTGAAGAAATAAGTACCGGAGCTCTAGTATGTAAGGTTCATGAATATCTAATCCATACTGCAGTTCCCGCTCTTCAGAACAAAACGCACATGCTACCTTTCATTCTGGTATGCTTATACAAGTTAACACCTGAAATGTCACGAGGGATGATCTACAAAGGTGAACAAAATCAACTTGTAAAGATGCACACAAACCGGATACATATTCTATTACTTCATCATAAAGATGCTGCAACAAACTTTTGACGCCCATTCAATAATGCAATAGGAAAGAATCCATGGAGAAGGTAGCAAGATTCATCAGGATGCAAGCACTAAGAACCTATCATGCTTTCGAACTCCAGGGCATAAGCCCATAGCATTCCTTGTATGCATAACTACCAAAATTAAAAATTACCTGCTCAGGGAGTTGGTACTCAATCCACATAAGGCAGTTTTTCAGAAAGGAAGGTGCTTGATTCATTAATCATTCAGATATATCCGGAGTATAAGCAAACAGAAAACAGTGAAGTCATTCATAACATGAAGATCACACAGTGCTTCATGTTCCCTTGGCAAGGGTACAAACGAATACATTAGCTTAGCAGGAGCTGTGATGCAGAATCGCCTTCTGGGAGCAGCAACTAATGAAAATTGTTGATGAACACGCTGCCAACTGCATATGTTTCTTAATTAAATGTCGAGGCCATGCTACTGAACAAGCAGAGGATGTACCAATGATACAGCGGTTTACACAGGAAAAACACTGCCAGCCCAAGCTGACAAATCCATGGTGCCCAAGCTTGAGAATTTCTATCCATAAGTAAGACTTTTCATCCATTATTGATTCAGCATGCTAAATCAATAAATTCTTTTTCAATTTGATGCCTTTTCGAATTAATGAATGTTAACAGGTTTACGTGATATATTATATATCATTATACTTGCATACATCTAAAACAATCCAAAGGTAGAGAGGCTTAGCGCCCAGGCACTATGGTGCCCCATTTCAGCGTCGTATATAGTATAAATAACAGGGGCGTTATGGTACCCAGGCTCCATGATTGAGACTTTCCATCCATAATTGATTAAGCATGCTAAATCATTGACTTCCTTTCTAAATCAATGTTTTTCAAATTAACAGGCGATTAGAAACTATTGAACCCTTTTTCTTACTTCCACCAGGGATAGTCGTCTTGTTCCTAACCGTCGTGTCTGCTTGATGAAGACTTACTCAGTGGGTCTATTATGTGGTGAGGAGAGAATAATAGCAATGTGGGGACTTGAGTCTTGGTCCTTGTATAGGTTAAGGTTTCCAAGTCGTTGTCTTCTTTGATGATGTCGTCTTCTTCGAAAATCGGAAGGTTAAGTGGTCTTCACTTGTAGGATCGTCGATGTCAATCAGAGAGGGGCGAATGATTGTAATGTCTAGCGGAAGCTTTTTCAAACTTTATTAATATTTTTAAACCTGCAAATCACAGAAGCACACACAAAAATATCCAACCACAATGCATGCAAAACAATCTATATTTTTTTTCTTGATACATGCATGAATCACAAGCTTAAAAACTTAATGAAGAAAAATATAAAACCTAATTAGTCTTACGTAATTTCCTGGCACTAATTATATTTTCCTCTCTCCTCAATGGTTGCAACCGCCGCCAGCACTTCCATTCACTAGTTTCGTATACATGCATGCATAACTCTTGAGTGACTAGATACTTGGCTCAAAGCATCATCCGCATGCATGCATTACCTGATCGATAAGTCGTGACGACCGAGAAAAAACTACTCTGCGCGCACATGCATTGGACCAAGACTTAAGATCTCACGTGGGCACGCGATAATGTGCCGGACCGACTTTCTGATGCGCCGACAAACGAAGGACCGAGACTGGGCGAAGCGCAGCACTGCCTCTCCGTATGGCGATCGACAAAAAAACGTGATGATGGCTCCTCGCACGATCCGAAACGGAATCATCGCCTGCGCAGAATTTTTTTTAAAACAGATTTGAATTTTATTTGAGAATCTTGGTAGGTATAAAGTACACTTCCTGGCACCTCTAAACTCTAACATGAAATTAGTCTCTTCAAAAGCTACAGAGTTAGCCTCTAATCCCATCTCTATTTATAGTTTAGGACCCAAAACATGAACTGAGCCTAAGCTCACGAGTTCTAATCCAATCCCAACAACAAAGGGACCCGAAACCCTTCCTAACACGGGTTTTCGAAAATTCCAACTTTCCTAACGTGTCACGTGTTGAAGCCTCCAGGACCGCACCTCCCGTAGCTTCTCCACGCATCATCCATCACGTGTCGTAGCCTTCAGACCGCACCTCCGTAGCCCCAACACATATCACCCATCTCTACTCTCCATGCGCCGCAAGTATGAGCCCGACCATCTCGTAACCTACTTGACCGTCCGAACCTTGGATTTCCCCATCCTAGTCCCGGTCCACCTCGTCACCGACCACGATCATCCCCATGCTCAATCTGCATATGCAAAGACCAAAGAATATTTTTTCCAACACAAGTTCGTCCAAACTTGACCAATATCAATCCGCACACACGCGACACAACTCGCATAACAACGCTAAACAAAATTATTAATTATTCATCATCACAAATTAACCATTATCAATTATTCATCACCAAAATATCCTAGACCTAACCAAATGGTCTAACAATCTCCCCCTTGATGAATACATTGACAACACCACAAGATTCCATGATGAATTGCTTTGAATAGATATAAGTGAAGAAACGAAGACAAAAAAGCATTTTAAGCCACAAATCTCAAATCTTTTCAAAAACTCTCCCCCTTAACACAAGAGAGGCAAAGTTAGCAAATTTCTCTAATATCTCTCCATTCTCTTTAATTTCTCACAAAACATACCAAATTTCTCCCCTTTTGGCAATGTAATCATCAAGAAAATTCAAAGAAAGAATAATTCAAAGATGGAGCAATGAGAGTAAAAATCAAGAAGTTTTGTAAATTATACAAGTCACTGTACATTGATTTAATAAAGCAACCAAGCCATATTTTTTAGTAGAGCTATCTAGATCATATAAAATCATATATCATATAACAATGTCAAAACCAGTCTTGAGCATAATTAAGCAATTTATATTAATAACATGCATCTCAACAATGATCAAACCAATTATAAAAAACACAATGCGATATCACAATAAAAAGTCAAAGCCTAAAAGTGAAGCAAATTTTAAATCCAGACGAGCTAGCAATCTCATATAACAACCTATTACTCCACACTCAATTCATAGGCATGTGTTATACTTGTAGCATACTTTCTTTTCATAATGAACTGCTTGTAGCATTCTTGTTTTAGATGGTGGCATGCTTGAAGCATACTTCTTTTTATTTGTGCACTTTTTGTGCCTTTTTCTTTTTGTGTATCATGGTATGCTTAAAGCATACATCTTTTCAATTGTCTCTTTCTCATTTTTTTTATAATATGCCAAATTGAGTGATCATAAAAAGATTGCAATATGAAACATGCGAGCCACATAGTCAAGATTTAAAATAAGACTCACAATCAACCTAATCATTTTCGATAAACATCGTAGAATACTATCTATAATCAATCTAGTCAAAAGTGTTCCGCCATGTCATATTTTAGTTAAAATATAGCAAATTAATTATAACTAGTTATGATCAAAGCTACACAGCATATGAGTAAATATGATAAAGAGAGCTCTACAACTCATTTAATTTCAATGGCTTAGACTTATTGATTTTATTAACAAGTATAATAAACAAAGCTTCTGAAATTTTTAAACAACAAGCTCCCCTCAAAATAATCCCATAAGATGTAATACACCCAACTCACTTCGCACATGAGCAAAACAAGAAATATCAAGTGATTTTGAAAGAATATAGCAACTTTAGAATCTAACAAGATGTAAGACAACATCACATTTTCCACATGGTCTCTCAGAAAGTGAAATCTCTCGGAAGCCATCAAAGATAGTGAAGAGCTATCAAATGTTCCAATCTAAGCAATAATGTAAAAGACCAGAATCCAATCTAGCTCATATTCTCCATCCTTGTAAGCTATTCTTACATCACAGGAAACATCGATATCACAGTACTAGGGTTAGTGAAGTAAGATCTAGGAATCCAGTACTGAGACACACGATGAACAGGAGCAACAAAGCTAGAACCAAAATCACGTGCATGTGGATGATCAGAATACCGAAAAGAACGTGCATTATTTGAATTAAATCTAAAACCAGCACTTGAACCAGATTTCAAATTATCATAAAAGTTCTCTAAAAATCTAGATTTTATATGAGATCTAGGAATGAAAGAGGTTGCACGTTTTTGTTTTAAAGCATTCAATCTTTCCTTCCTCTCTTTCTTAGCATGTCTAAAGTAAAATTCATTCAGGTGTCCATCTCTTCCACAATAGGTGCAATAAAATTTAACGTTACCAGAATTCTTTTGAGATGATGAGCTAGCACCTACATCATTATTCGATGAACTTTGCACAAAGTCAGCAGATTTAAACATAGTTTGTTTTGGTTCCAGTTTTACTTTAATTTTTTCAGGTTCAAGAAGCTTAACAACCTTAGGAGGATTATTGTTGGCATGCTCAACAAAATTAAGTTCTAGACCACGATTTTTCACACTTGTTTTATATTTGCCTAGAATCATATTCAAATTTTTCTTGCCAAAAGAAAATCTCTCTAAAGTGTCTTTCAAGTACTCAATCTCTTTAGGTAGAGTGGGACAAGTTGTGCATTTAACAAGTTCATTCACAAGATTTTTAGAAGCACTAGACTGAGCCAATCTTTCTTTTTCAGCAAAATCATTAAGTTATCTAGTCAAAACTTCTATTTCAGTATTAAGCTTAGGACAATTAGAGCAACAAGATATCTCATGATAAAGCATCTGTTGAATTTTTTCTTGTGATGAATTAAGTCTAGCTTTTAGTATATCACAATTAGAGCAAGTTTTAAATTGAGCATTTGAAATACTTGACTCTAAACATGTAGAAGAGCTAAACTTGAGCTTTTCAATTTCATCATTTGCAAGTTTTAACTTTTTATCACAAGAGTCATGTGTCAATCTTAATTCATTAAGTTTAGTAGTCACATCACTAAGTTGAACCAAATTTGATGCATTAATTGCTCTAGTAGATTCCAACTCGGTATATAAAACTTGACAAGACTCACAAGATTCATCATCAGGAATAGAAACTCTAAGTCTATTGATTTCAGAATTTAAGCCCTCAACAACGAAATCATGATTTTTAATTTTTTTTATACTTCTTAAACTCATCTGTCAATCTAAGCACAGCATAAGATAAATCAGCATAAGAAAGTTTTACCTCATCAGGATCACGGATCATCATTGTTGAACTCCTCACTGTTGGCCATAAAACACATCTCTGTGAAGTCCACCTCATTTGCCTTCTTCTCATTGCCCTCATCATCGTTTTCAGTATCATCATCACTCAAAACAATCTCATCAAGTGCTGAATTATCTTGTTGACTGCACTGCGATAATTGTGCTTCTTATTTGGATCAATCTTGATTTGAGAGCAATGAGTTGGTGCCTTGTCATCTTTGAGCTCATTGCTTCTCAGTTTGGGGCAATTCATCTTAATATGGTTTAGCTCACCACATTCATATCATTTGATTGGAGCTCCTCTCCGTCTTGATCTGGTGTTGTTAATTTTCTTGGTCACCCTGTTAGAGAGTACAAGCTGCTCTTCTAGAATTTCCTCTAATTGTTCATCTGAAATAGAACACAATGCAGACAAAGAAATAATAGAAGAACTAGAAGAACTGTCAGCTTGGTTAGTCATTAAGCCCAAAGAATTAGTCTTGTTTATCCTAGCAAAAACATCAATCTCATGTGTTTTCATCTTGGAATAAAGATCATTCAAAGTGAGTATTTCCATATTAACAGAATGATTAATGGTAGTGACTAACACATTCCAAACAGACATATCCAAATCATTTAAAATTTGATGAGCATTATCAGAATCAGAATATGTGACATCAACAGATTGCAAATCACTAACAATTTTATTGAAGCAATCAAAAAGAGGATCTACTGATTCTCCAGGTTTCATCTCAAATTTAGAATACTCCTTTTTGAATTGATTCTGACGCACACCTTTGACAGATTTAGATCCTTCATGATAATCAGTTAGAGTGGTCCAAATTTTATTTGCAGATTTAAGGTGGCAATTCTGACAAACTCGTTTCTACTTAAACCTTGCAACAATATATTCTTGGCCTTAGCATTAGCTTTAATATCAGAGAAATTTTCAGTTGTAACAATAGGAGGCACCTCATATGTATTTTTAACTTTTTGCCAAGTAGAATTACCTTGTGCTTGCAGAAAAACCTCTATGCGCATTTTCCAATAAAGATAATCTGACCCATCAAAAAACGGTGGCTTACCTGAAAAGCGATCCCGATCTGATGACATTGTAACCTGCTCTGATACCACTTGTAGGATTGTCGATGGCAATCAGAGGGGGTCGAATGATTGTAATGTCTAGCGAAAGTTTTTTCAAAATTTATTAATATTTTTAAACCTGCAAATCACAGAAGCACACACAAAACTATCCAACCACAATGCATGCAAAACAATCTATATTTTTTTTTCTTGATACATGCATGAATCACAAGCTTAAAAACTTAATAAAAAAACATAAAACCTAATTAGTCTTACGTAATTCCCTGGCACTAATTATGTTTTCCTCTCTCCTCAATGGTTGAAACCGCCGCACAGCACTTCCATTGACTGGTTTTGTATGCATGCATGCATAACTCTTGAGTGACTAGATACTTCGCTCAAAGCATCATCCGCATGCATGCATTGCCTGATCAATAAGTCGTGACGACCGATAAAAAACTACTCCACGCGCACATGCATTGGACCAAGACTTAAGATCTCACGCGGGCACGCGATAATGTGCCGGACCGACTTTCTGATGCGCCGACGAACGAAGACCAAGACTGGGTGAAGCGCAGCATTGCCTCTCTGTATGGCGATCGACAAAAAACGTGATGATGGCTCCTCGCACGATACGAAACAAAAGCGTCGCCTGCGCAGAATTTTTTCGAAGCAGATTTGAATTTTACTTGAGAATCATGGTGGCTACAAAGTGTACTTCCTAGCACCTCTAAACTCTAGTATGAAATTAGTCTCTCCAAAAGCCATAGAGCCAGCCTCTAATCCCATCTCTATTTATAGTCTAGGGCCCAAAACATGGGCTGAGCCTAAGCCCACGAGTTCTAATCCAATTCCAACAGCAAAGGGACCCGAAACCCTTCCTAACACAGGTTTTCGAAAATTCCAACTTTCCTAACGCGTCACGTGTCGAAGCCTCTAGTACTGCACCTCCCGTAGCTTCTCCACACATCATCCACCACGTGTCGTAGCCTCTGGACCACACCTCCGTAGCTCCAACACGTATAATCCATCTCTAATCTCCATGCGCCCCAAACATGAGCCCGACCATCTCGTGACCTCGTTGACCGTCCGAACCTCGGATCTCCCCATCCTAGTCCTGGTCCACCTCGTCACCGACCACGATCGTCTCCATACTCAACCTGCATATGCAAAGACTAAAGAATATTTTTTTCCGGCACAAGTTCGTTTAAACTTGACCAACATCAATCCGCACACACGCGACATAACTCGCATAACAACGCTAAACAAAATTATCAATTATTCATCATCACAAATTAACCATTATCAATTATTCATCACCAAAATATCCTAACCTTACCATATGCTCTAACATCACTTGCTCTTGATTATCTTAGATTTGGTTATTCGTCACTCCGTGCCTGTAGATCTGATGGGGTTTCCAGCAAAAAGGACGATGGGGAAATAGCATGAGATACGGGAAGAATTGTGGAGATAAGGTAATCTAAACCCATTCTAAATTTTTTAAATAGTACATCCAAGAAACTGGAATGGCATACGTCACACAAAATTTTTGAAAACAAGCTTTTTCTGTGACTGTGAAATATAATGCCTAAGGGCAAGAAGATAGCGCACAAGGTCTAATTGAAAATTTACGACAATGCAATATCTATCAGTGGGGACACACATATGAGTGTGCAGGATTCAGCACACAAGGTCCGTATCAGACGAGACTATCTTATCTTCACGAACATCCTTGACGTGTCTAAACTTAAGTTTTTGAAATAGGAGTAAGAGGGAGAAATCCAATTTTCTTCTTAACTCAAAAGAAGAGCATCCAGAAGAGATTTGATAGTAATACTTCTTGTTTTTGCTACTATTTTCAGAAATAGAGCTTTTTAGAAAATGTTATTCAAATAATGGTTTTGAAATACTGAAGATGGAAACATTTGTTTTTAAAAGAAAGCCTCACCAATAGTTTGCAAAGAGGATATGTCTCCAAGTTTTGGCTTTGAAAGCAACTTTTTGGGAACGAGTTTGGATTTTCAAATACTCTGGCTAATTTTCAGGTGTAACTTTGAACTCATGTATTCGTCAATTACTCAGATTGTTTTGGAATATGATTGCCCTAGTCATGATCATACCCTATTGTTTGTTACTAAGTCGATTGGTACTTATGAGTTTTTTGCCATATGACATGCTTCCTGAACTTGTTTTATGGAGAATAAATTGTTCTTATCTCTATTTTGAAACTGTCAAGTCAGGTTAGCCACAATCAATAATGTCCCGTATCATAGAAGAGAAGACTACCTATCACTGGCACATAAACCAGGAGTGTTATTGTTTCGTATAAGACTGATGTATTATTGACTGAAATATGGTCAGTAGTACTGTGTAGAGTAGAGAGACAATAGTCAGTAGAACATTCCTTTGTTCATTCACAACTTAGTACATATGATTTGCATAAACAAACTGTTTTTCCTGCATAATAGCAAGCATGCTTACAAGAAAGTACAAACCCTACATCAAGGACAGGTTTAATGTTAGACCATGTGGCTAGATTTAGAATATTTTGGTAATGAATAATTGACAATAGTTAATTTGTGATTATGAATAATTGGTAATTTATGTTTAGCGTTGTTGTGCGAGTTGTGTCGCATGTGTGCAGATTGATGTTGGTCAAGTTTGGACGAACTTGTGCCGGAAGAATGTTCTTTGGTTTTTGCATGTGCAGGTTGGCGTGGAGACGGTCATGGTCGGTGATGAGGAAGACCGGGACTAGGAGGGGGAAATCTGAGGTCCAGGTAGTCGAGAATGTCACGATGTGGTCGGACTCACGATGGAGCACATGAAGATCAAAGGTGGATGATGCGTGGAGAAGATACAGAAGGTGCAGTCCTGGAGGCTTTGACATGTGATGAGTTGGAGAAGTTGGAGTTGGAATTTTGGAAAACCCGTGTTAGGAAGGGTTTCGGGTCCCTTATTTATTGGAATTGGATTAGAACTCGTGGGCTTAAGATAAGCTCAGATTTTAGGCTCTAAACTATAAACAGAGGTGGAGTTGGAGGCTAACCCCGTGGCCTTTGGAGATACTAATTTCGTACTAGGATTTAGGGGGTGTCAGAAGAACACTTTATAGCCACCATAATTTAGAAATAAAAAAACAATCGCTTCCGAGCAAATATTGGTGGCGGTGCATCTCGTTTCTGGTGGTTAGGCGACGCATCCGAGGTCTCCGCGTGGTTCTCAGAGGTGAGCTCATTCAGCTTTTTCCCGTGCATCGCTCGGCTACTCGCGTCATTCGAAGCAGCAGCGGTGTTTTCGTTCTTGATCAGCGTGCGTTTTCTCGCACGGTCACATGCATGCGTGTTACACGGCCATCGCACGGATTTTCTGTGTCTTGATTAGTGTGCATCCAACGCACGCCATCACGAGTGTCCAGCAACAAAAGCCAGCGCGAGAGATTGAAGCAATGCTATGCAGAGAGAGAGAGGGGTTTTGCGACCGTATGAATTGAAAAGCCACAGATCTCTTTGCTAGTAGCTATGACAATTTGCTAGCAGCCTAGCACTAAAAGGCACGTGGAGATTGAAGTCATGCTTCAATATGTCCTAGTGTTATTTGGTCTGCATGCTAGCTATTGAAGAATTTTTTGTACGGATAATCTTTTTTTTATTCGAAAATACAGAAATATACCCACAGGAATTTTTTTTACAAAAATAGGCTCCAGTCGCCCCCCATTGGGCGACTGGAGGTAATCGCCCAACCGAGAGGCGACATTTGGTAAATATGGGAACCGTTGGGCGACTGGAGATAATCGCCCTAGTTGCTGTATGGTTAGACGCCTGCAATGGCAGTCGCCAAACGCCGGGCGACAGGGGTTTGTAACAAACCACACTAACCGCTACCCTAGTTTTTCACTCATTCTGCCCACAAAGAGGCACAGAGAAGGAGAAAGAGAAAAAGAGTTGAGAGAAAGAAGGGGAAAGGAGGGGGAGAAGAGAGGAAGGAGGGGGAGAAGAGGAAAAAAAGGGGAGGAGGTGAGGGAGGAAGGAGGGGAGGAGGTGAGGGAGAAAGGAGGGGGAGAAGAGGAGGAGGTGAGGGAGGAAGGAGGAGTGGAAGTTATTCCATCTATTTGGATCCAGATATTTTTTGATTATGTTGTATTTGCATTATTATTTATATGAAATGTTGGTGTTAGTAAAAATCTTAGATGTATAAAAATTAGTACAATTTTAGTATGGAAATATTAGTGTTAAAAAGTCTTAGTATACATTTTGTAGTATGGAACATTTCGTAGTATAGAAATTTTAGCACAATTTTTAGTATATAAAATTTAGTATTGTGCGATATTATTTGACATGTCGCGAAATTG
Source organism: Dendrocalamus sinicus (assembly GCA_036346575.1). Classification (NCBI taxonomy): domain Eukaryota; kingdom Viridiplantae; phylum Streptophyta; class Magnoliopsida; order Poales; family Poaceae; genus Dendrocalamus; species Dendrocalamus sinicus. The sequence continues at coordinate 64,657 of JAYEVI010000193.1, read as the reverse complement.
AAACATATATGCAGGCCGACATCATCAATGGCCACTACATTGAGAGTGTATTACGGAGCTGGAACCATTCGTGAAGGTCCGAATGGTGTTGATTTGAGCGATTTTCCGCAAGTCACTCTCGTACTTCTGGATGACGAGAATGCTCGAATGGCAGATGTGCAGAATTGGCTGACCCGGAGTCTTTCATTGGACCCCGAGGTGTGCAGCGTCGTCGTGCAAGGGCTTTGGAGCTGGTCTCCCACGGATATCAGATGGGAGTTGAAGACATTGGTGCGCTCTGCTTCGTGGAAGGGATTTGTGCAAGGGTGCCGGCGCCGTGGATACGAGTGTGTGCTGCTTGTGCAACCGTGCTCACTACAAGCAGCTGCGCAAGCTCGTGTGTCCGCCCTTGCTCTGGGAGGTGCTAGCAGCTCGGGCAGACAGCATGTTGGCGAAGATGATGAAGTTGCTCGTGATGAAGCCGATGCGGTACATAGAGTAGAGTTACAGTCATCAAGCCATAGAGAGGCAACTGGTCAAGCCGATGAAGGAGAGCATAATGAGTACATCGTGCAATAGATAGACTCTGATGACCAGAGGGCATGGGCTGAAGAGGAAGCTGTAGAGGACAACGACGAGGACAATCTCGATGAGGATGAAGTTCCTATCCCCCAGGAATGGAACCGGTTTAATGCCGAGGGTGTTTCCGCACATGATGAACATGAATCATCATGGGAGTATCATGAGACAGAGGTTTGGTTGCATGCTATGTTTGCTGACAAGGAAGCGCTGCAGGATGTCATCAAGTTTTGGGCCCTTTCAATGCAGCGGGCATTTCGCGTCGTGAAATCAAGCCAGGAGCAGTACACTGTGAAGTGCGAGCAGGCTGGTTATCCTTGGAGGGTGCACGCACAGACCCAAGTATGAGACTCACTGGATTGTGTCCAAGGTGGAGCCGCACTTCTGCATTCTAAACATTGTCTTGGCGAGGCATCGTAATCTGACGTCCGGATTTATAGCCAATTTGATGTATGGGGAGATAGTGGAGAAAAGAGACATGGCGGCCATGCATATTGTGGTAGCTATCGAGAATAAATTCAAGTATAAGATTAGCTACGTTGGAAAAACGTTTTGGCACTTTCGAGGCGGCGTACGACAACCTTCCTCATATGCTTAAGGTCTTGCAGGAAAGGAACCTGGGCACGTACATCCCTGTGCACGACAAGCCGTCCATAAGTCCACCAGGATATGCGGTATTGCAGAGAGCATTGTTTGCATTTGGTGCTAGCATCGAAGCATTCAGGCACATGCTGCCAGTGATCTCAGTTGACGGGACCTTCTTGACAGGCAAATATAAGGGGCAGATCATGACGGCCATAGGCGTTGACGGTAACAATCAAATATTACCGCTGGCCATTGCATTTGTGGAGAGTGAGACTTATGAGAGCTGGCTGTGGTTTCTCAGACATGTGAGGGCTGGAGTTGTAGGCACTCGTCCTGGTGTGTGCGTAATCCATGATCGCCACGCCGGTATTATAAAGGCTATAAGAAAACTTCAAGAAGACCCCGAGGAGCCCTTTCCTTGGCTGGACATGAGGAACCGGTGGTTCAGTCGTCACTTAGGGGCAAACTTTTTCAAGCAATTCCCGAAACAATCTTTGATGAAGCTATTCAAGAGGCTAGCTAGGCAGAATCAGTAGAGGAAATTTGATGATTTGTGGGGGTTGTTGGATGAGCACACCAGGAAGAACGTCGAAGAGAGGAGCAAGGGGCCGGTCACTCCTAGGCGGCACAACCGCAATGCTTGCCAGCAATCGATGAGCCTAACCCAAATGGTCCAAGAAGGAGGAGCTCATGAAACATCAAGTGCTTCTCGCAGTGGATCGAGGGGGAACCATTGAAGTGGTCACTGTTGCACGACACGGATGGCGCGAGGTACGGAATAATGACAACTAACCTTGCCAAGGTCTACGATTGGGTTCTCAGGGGTCTCCGTTCTTAGCCCATTGTCGCCATCATCGAAGATGTTCTTCACAGCACAATCCACTACTTCAGGGAGTCGCATTTTTCCATCTGCAGAAAAAGACGGTAAATAAAGAGGCTCTATAAGCAGTAACACAAAATGTACTACTTGTGATTTTTACCCCGGAGTGTGGGCATCGGAAGAAACATCGTCCGCCATCGAAATGGTCTTCGATGACCTGGACAACCGCGTCCTCATTTTGTCTGCATTTTGGCCACACTGGTTCGGCACGCCTCCTGGGTATCAAGCGGCAGTTAGGACCAAAGTCCTCCCTCCTTCGCAAGGGAATGTCTTTTTTGGGTGACACTGCTTCGATTGGCCCCTCGGTGTCCGCCATGGTATGTATCAGCATGACGGAGAAGGTACTTCTTCGTTCGATTTACAGGGTTCGATTCACCTTCATGGGACCGCACCTGTGCTCTTTATATAGAACGAGAGATGCAAAGAGTGAGAGTGAGATGACAAAAGAGTGCAACTTTGCTCAGTGAGATGACAAAAGAGTGCAGCTTTGCTCAGTGAGATGACAAAAGAGTGCAGCTTTACTCAGTGAGATGACAAAAGAGTGCAGCTTTGCTCAATGATATGACAAAAGAGTGCAGCTTTGCGCAGTGATATGACAAACGAATGCAGCTTTGCGCAGTGACATGACAAAAGAGTGCAGCTTTGCGCAGTAATATGTCAAACAAATGCAGCTTTGCGCAGTGATATGACAACACAGGGCAGACAGCTTTGCTCAGTGAGATGACAAAAGACGCCAGCTTTCTGCAGTGACATGACAACACGGGAAGCTTTACTCAGAGAGATGACATAAGCTTATTATCTCGTCTATTTGCATTCAATGATTACATAGCAAGTCAGTTAACAATATTAACATACCGGTTCTGTCCGTACACTAATTCTCAGTAACATTAAAATACCACTTAGCACTGTATGTATCGATCGTTCTACAGTCAATCGATCTTAAAAAAATTTCCACAATTTTTTATGCGTCTACAACATACAGTCAACATAAACTTTTACTACAACTACACCATATTTTTTCCCACTTTAAAACTACAAATTTGACAAAACGGTAAAAAATCACGGGGGGACTGGTTTCCAGTCGCCTACCCATCGGGCGACTGCCTATAAGTCGCTCAATAGAAAGGCGACTGGTTGTAGTCGCCCGAGAGTATAGCGATAGAAATTCTGTCGCCTCCCGGTTGGGCGATTACCTACAATCGCCCAATGGGGGGGGGGTGACTGGAGCCTATTTTTGTAAAAATTTTCCCACGGGTATATTTCTGTATTTTCGAATAAAAAAAGATTATCCGTACAAAAAATTTAGCTATTGAATGCATGTTGGTGATTGGACAGTAACAGTTCATTTAGCTTCGTGATTTCTTTTGGCCGAACTGAGCGCAAGTCACAGACAAACGAGTGACAAGCGATCTCCTCGGTGATTTAATTAGGTAAGTTTATTTCGATTTTGGATACTATTATTTTGGTTTTGTTTGTTCTTGCTGTTTTTGCAGGTTTAAACAAAAAAAAAATTAGTAGATAGTGAAAAAGATTTTACTAGTTATTACAATTATTCACCCCTCTTTAATTGTCATCGACGATCTTACACTTAATCTCTTGAGGAAGTGGCAATCATACAAGAAGGTAGGAAGGAGGCACGAAAGCAAGGCAGGTGAGGCAGATAGCACATTTTACACTAATTTACAACAAGCTGATGTGTCTGTGTCAGCATCCAGTAATCCCCTGACCGAAATAAAGCACAATAATTGCTGCTTCGATTTGCTCCTCCCACCAAACAAGTTCTTTTCTTTCATTCTTCATAGCAGCATGTGGGCAACAGGACAATGCAAGAAGATGGTAACGCGCTAACGTTCATTTCTCGATTCCCAGGGGCCATTTACAACATTGCTCAGAGGATGCAGCTCCAAAAAACATAGGTTTTCAAGATGTCTTCAAAAAGGGGTTTACAAAAGTCCTGAAAATTTGTCATTTTGAATTTTGGGATAAGAAAGTTATGGAGTTAAAATTGTTGGAGCAAGATAGAGGTAAGAGAAGATCATTTTGGCTTCTGGCTATTAGTTTTTAGTTGAAATTGCACTGTCGCAGCTGTTAGTTGTTTAAGTCACTTGAAAGAGAAAATAAAGAAAAATGATAAAAAAAAAATAAAAAACACTATTATGTCTCTACAAACAATGCAAAGAATAAAAAAGATAAAAAACTAAGAAATCAAAATTAAGAAACCAACATTTGAGTCAAAAGTCTTTGTTAGCCATTTGAGTCTACGGTCAAAGTCTTTGTCCTTCATGGAGGTCCATTCAAAAATGTCTGATTGGTATCAGTTGATGACGAGACTGACTGTAATCACTAATCACACCGCACTCTCAAAGCGACGGAGCCACGATTGGCGAGCAAGATTGACATCTCCTCTCTAGCGTCGCCCTTGCTGGATTCGGCACTGCACGCCATGGTTGCACGCCGTCACGAGCGACCGTACGAGGTGAATCATTCCCATTTGGCACAGGTATTAAGGCCCCGCTCAGTTGAGCTGAAAAGCTGTGACTTAACGTTAAAATTGTATTGTAGCGGCTGAAATTTCACTGTAGCTGAAGGTGATTTATTTGGCGTAATTAAATTTAAAAAATTAAAAATAGAAAAAATATGTCAGCTCATCACGGACAACGCAAATGAATATGGGAAAAAAAGAACAGACAAAAAATCTCAAAAAAGCCAAAAGTTCAGAAAAAGATGAAATTTATGAATAATGAAAAATAAGTCAGAAGCTATAAGTTGAAACCGAAACGAGTAGGACCTAAATGGTGATTTTCACGCCTTTGCGGCAATGTAGAGAAAAGCTATAGCAGCTATCGCGGAAGCTATTCTTAGTATATAATAAACATTATTTAGTATTGTCTGAAACTAAAAAGTGCGATCAAAATATAAATGTGACAACAATATTATTTAATATGCAACAAACATTACTCAGTATTGTCTAAAACTAAAAAATGCTATCAAAATATAAATACGACAATAACGAAGTGGATGCATGCTGGAAGAACAGAGGTAGCTGCTGAAGCATATGAACAAAACATGCTGGTATGATGGCTAGTCAATCCCATAAATGTTGGTATACGTAAACGAATGTAGAAAGAAATGGATTGGTGTATTATTGTATATGAAGCCTTGAGCAACTGTCAGTGCTGAGGTGGAAACTATCAAACTATTAAGGGCCTCAACATTTATTTACTTCATGGGATTGTTTAACTAACAGAGCATGATGGCCATTGGTGGAACTCACGAAGAAGAGGAATTGATGACCACCTGCGATCGGGGTTGTGATCACGTGGCATGTAGACCTCTGCTTTCCTGTACAATTTTCAGTGGAGCTCCCAAGTCCCATCATCTTCAGAATGCAGATCCTTTCGGACGAACAAAATATAAACCAACCTTGCAAAAACATGATAACAGGTAGTGTCCTGTTTCCCAGCATTAATTGGCCGGTTTCATAGAAACGGTTGGTTAGCAGTATTGGTCTTAGATGGCAATATTGAGGTGTTCTCTCAGTTATTTCCATAATATATGAGTATCCAGTGTGTTTAAAAGTCACAAAAAATTGAAAGAGAAAAGTAGATGTCATAGGGGTGGCCCACTGGCCCCACCAATCTGGTGAAGCCTCCAACCATGAGTACCCTTCGATCAAGCGAAGGGTACCACAAGGAAAGAAATTATATGGGAACGGGCCTCCAAACGCACGCGTTAGGGCCCCTTGCCGATTCGTGACACGTGCTCCGTCATCTCCCATCTCAAAGCAGCGCTCCCATATAGCTACTCCCGCAGCACAGCGCGGCCTCGTCTCGTCTTCAGTCTCCGCTAGAGCAAAGAGAAAAGGGAGGGGAACCGAAATCTCACCCCGGGGCCGTCGGTGGTCAGCCACGAAGCGGGGCCGAAGCCCTCTTAGGACCGTTGCGGAGCGGGGCGAAGGCGGGCGGGAGGCCTCTCAAGTCCGTCGCCGTGGCCCCCGCCGCCATCGCCGTCTCCTTGGATCGCTCCCTCGGCGGGGGCACCCGCCGCGGACTCCTCAATCTCTTCGCCTGCCTCGTCAATGTGTTCGCCCGCTTCCTCAAGCCGGCGATTCGTCCCCAACCCTCCTATCCCATTTTCTGCGATTCTTTTCTTTGGTTTGTGCAAACAGGGAACAATTTTGTGGCTGTGTGTATGTTGAATGAATTAAGTGTTGTGCGGCACTTTCAGCTATGGTGCTTATTTTGTGAATGGTAGCAGTCAAATGTTTGTGAATGGTGTTCTGTGAATGCTAGTTTATTTGTGAATGGTGCTTATTTTGTGCGGTACTGTGATTGTTTCCTTTGTGACACCATGTGAATGATCACAAATTGTGGATGATCAGAAATTGTGGTCATTTTGTGAATGCTAGCAGTCAATGTTCCTGGAACCTCAGCTCCTGGAAGCATTGTACCATGTGAATGATCAGAAATTGTGGTTATTTTGTTAATGCTAGCAGTCAATGCTCTTGGAACCTCAGCTCCTGACAGCACCTCAGCTCCTGGAAGCATTGCAGATGAAATATGTGATGGCAGTGATGAATGAGCAAGGCATTTGAGTACAACATTTTCTGTACAAACTGAACTGAACTAAAATATGTGATGGCAGTGGTTGTCATTGCAAACTGAACTGAACTATTACAAAGTGAACTGAACAAAATAGAACTGTCATTGCCATTGCCATAAAACAAGCCAAAAGATAGCTAGTACAAACTGAACTGAACTGTCATTGAATAGAACTGAACAGCTATTAAGCAGAGAATTCAGTGAAGTAGGAACAAAGTAGACTTGTCATTGCCATTTTCGGTAAACGCTATTACAAACTGGCACTAGCTATTACAAATTGGCAGTAGCTATTGCAAACTGGCACTAGCTGAAAGGTGGCAAATAGTGTCAGCTAACAAAAGTAAAACTGGCACTGGCACTAGCTAACAGAAGTTGTAACAAAAGCTTCACGCAGATAAATAGTGTCAGCCAACACAATGCCTACTCCCTGGATTGTGCCGGATTCACTACATTGAAATCTAATCTTCGGGCAGTGGACTGTTGTGCGGCATCTTGACCAGCTGCAAATAAAAGATTTGTGAACTCGCCTCAGATGGACGGAACGAACTTGGTTGCAGAATGTGCATGGAGCATGTTAGTAGCTGTTACGTTTCCATCAAATGACCCCTGTGTTGAAATAAAAAGGACTTAGTTTGCAAGAGAATACATGTAAGTAACTCAAAAGGTGGAAAATAATAATGATCTTACAATGAATTGTTTTGGATCTTGAACAATAGGGCCATTTTTTCTGACTTTCTTTCCTTTCTTTCTGTCAAGTACATTTCTCGATCTTTTTGTCTTTGGACCTTTTACCACTTGAGGAACTCTAAATAATATTTTTCCTTTTGTTATGTCCTCACCACATTGATTAGAACTTTGAGAAACCCCAAGATGTTTGACAAAAGGTCGTTGGGTTAGTGAACTATCAGCTTCCAAATCCAATTTATCTATAGCTTTCTCTAAAGTTTCAAGAAGTTGTTTCGAAACTGAACACTTCAGTGCAACAAATGTTGCCTTTCGAGAGATATGTGCAACGTGTGTTTGCGAAGTTTCTTTTCACTTCCATGTGTCTCACAAAGAAAGCCTCTTTTTGCATACTTTGTCCATCTGTGTAGTATATACCGAGATGGCAAGACGAAAACTTCATTGATATTGAAGACTCGAATAGCATGCTTGCAAAGCAGACCTATAAGATAGGAAAATGAGTTTTACAACCAATTTGAATTATTAAGCATGAACAAGTGTAAGGTATTTCAAACTTATTTGTCTAAAAGGTGGTGTCAAATGACATAGCATCACCAAAGCAACCATAATCCACCATAGCATGACCATCTGCCCAAAAGAAATTAGCTATCCGGCCATCCTCCTCATCTAATTGTATGTCATAAAAAACAAAGATCCTCTATCTGCTTATTCTTCGAGTATTCCAGCAGCGTTTGCGCATCATTGACTTCCAAATAATTCTTGCGCTCACGACCAACATGATTATTGCAATTCACCCGTAATAAAGGTACATTCTTATTTCCTCTGTACCACTGCTTGAAATAGTTGTACATTTTGGCAGGCTTTATTCTGGCTTCACGCATCTAGCTAATCATAAGTTTATTAGCCTCCACCAAACAGTGTTGTGACCTTAGCATGTGTTTTTTTATGCAGACTTGCAAGATAATGATTGTGTTTAGTTACAAACTTTTGTACCCTCCAAATGCCCTTTCAACAAATACTAAACTGAACACAGGCATCGTAAGACAATCTTGTTCTAGAATTTTCCTTCATGGTGTCATATGATGAATGAGTACCTCGTTCTCCTTCATTACTACAAATTATATGTTTTTGGTACATAGTCCTATCTTGTCTCAACTTTGAGTGGCTCTTTCGAATACTAAACCCAATTTTTCCGACATAGAAGTTATAAAATTCGTATGCATCTTTCTCTGATTTGAAAGTTGTACCAACTTTAGGAGGAAGCGTACATTCATCGTTTTTATCTTCCACCTACAGTGCAGTGCAAACGACATATATTTTATTGGTATAGCTACACTAAGGAAATTTCATACGACCATCAATTTGAAATTGTGCATTACCTCCACAGGGGGTGCGGATGTACTTGAAGCCGACATTGTGGGCAGTTGTTAAAGTCCACAGTCATATGCTTTGCTCTGCTCTGCCTCCCTCAAAACCAGGGCCATCGGCTAGGGCGGCGACGAGTTTCGGTGGAGGGGCCGACACTGGCGCTAGCTTCGAATCCAACATCAGTGGCTCTTGCTGGCGGGGTTGGAGAGGAACGATTGAAAGGAGTAACTATACGGGTGGAGGCGCGGAAGAGCGGTGGCGGCGCGATCGGAGCGGAGGCGCGGCCGATCGGAGGCGCGGAGGCCGACGGCGGCGCGGAGGCGGCGGCGGCGCGACGGAAGTCGAGGGCCGGCGGCGGTGGGCTCGAGCGGACGAGCTCGGGCGAGTCGAGTGGAGCCGACGCGGAAAGTCGCGGCGGCGGCGGAAGTCGGCGGCGGCGGCGGCGGCGACGGAAACCCTAGGTGCGCCTCGATACCATGTTATGAGTCTCCACATATTCCCCGTGGCCTCTTCACCGTTGTCACGCTGTGTCGTCTCCTCACGACTCGCGAGTTCCTCCCACTCTGATTCCTTCTCCCTTATCGTCTACACTCGCCGACCTCGTATTGAGGACCTTCCGGATGAGCCTTCTTCTTCGATGCTCCATCGTCCCCGATGGGTCATCTTCTCCTCGCTACGCTCTCGCGATCGCCGATCGATTCGGCCTCCGCCGTTTTCCTTCTTTGGTGCGCTACTCGTGAGCTTTGTCTCCTCACGGATCTTTGTTACTCACCCCGAGTGGCACTTGCCATGGCCGAGAGATTGCTGCCTCGAGCGTCTTGGTACTTGGGATCTTGTTCCTTTGCCATCTCATTCTCATCCCATCACATGTAAGTGGGTCTATAAGATTAAGACTCGCTCGATGGCTCTCTTGAGCGCTATAAGGCGCGTCTTGTTGCTCGTGGCTTCCAGCAGAGCATAGGGTTGACTATGACGAGACTTTTGCTCCTGTGGCCCACATGACCACTGTCGCACTCTTCTTTCGGTGGCGTCGCTCGCCATCGGTCCTGCTTCTCGGCTTGATGTCAAGAATGCCTTTCTTAATGGCGAGTTGCGTGAGGAGGTCTACATGCATCCGCCACTGGGTATTCTGCCTCGAGGGCATGGTTTGTCGCCTTCGCGCTCTCTCTATGGCCTTAAACAAGCCCTCGTGCTTGGTTTGGCGCTTCTCCTCTGTGGTCACTTTGCTGGTTTTTCAGCTAGTGATCATGATCTGCGCTCTTTGTCCACACTTCGTCTCGTGGTCGGACTCTTCTCCTGTATGTTGATGATATGATCATTACAGGAGATGATTCTAGTACATTGCCTTTGTCAAGGCTCATCTTAGTGAGCGATTCCTTATGTCGGATCTTGGTCCTATTCATTACTTCCTTGGGATTGAGGTTACTTCCACTCGGATGGTTTCTTTATGTCCCAAGAGAAATATATTCAGGATCTTCTTGATCGTGCCTCTCTCATGATCAGATTGTTGAGACTCCCATGGAGCTCAATGCTCACCTCCGACCCTCGATGGCGAGCCTCTTTACGATCCGACTCGCTATCGTCATCTTGTTGGGAGTCTTGTCTACCTTGCATTACTCGTCCGGATATCACTTATCCAATTCATATTCGAGTCGTTTGTTTCAGCTCCCACTCGAGGTCCACTCACCCACCTTCTTGAGTTCTGCGATACCTTCGTGGGACTATCTCTCGTCGTCTCTTCTTTCCACGTTCGATTAGTTCTGACTTGAGCCTATTCGGATGCTACTTGGGCCAACGATCCTCGATCGTCGGTCTATCTCTCGCTTCTTGTGTCTTTCTTGGTGGTTCTCTTATTGCCCGGAAGACGAAGAAACAAGCTGCAGTGTCCGTTCGAGTGCAGAGTGAGTTGCGAGCTATGGCTCTCTTGACAAAGAGAGATTACTTGGCTACGGTGGTTACTTGAGGATTTTGGTGTTTCTGTCACTACACCGACCCTCTTTTGTCGGACAATGACAGTGCTATCGGTGTTGCTCGTGATCACGTGAAGCACGAGCTCACCAAGCACATTGGTGTTGATGCTTCTTTCATGAGGACTTGCGTGCATGATCGGTGATTACTCTTGATATGTGCCTTGAGCTTGGATAGCGGATTTCTTCACGAAGGCCCGGACTCGAGCACAAAGACAGCTTCTACCTCTCCAAACTCGTTGTTGTTGATCCACCATGAGTTTGAGGGGGTGTTAGAGATATATGTATAGTTTGTTATTCCCCATTGTTATGAGGGGTTCTTTGCATATTTACCACCTGTACTTTGTGTATATATACTGGCCCATTGGCCTCATATGAATACAAGCGCTATTCATAACAATGCTCTTCTTGAAGGAGAGCAAAGCGGCCCTCTCGGCGGGAATGCAACCGCCGCCATGGCGGTGCTGGGGATGGAGCGAACCACCGGTCAAGAGTGAAGTGGTGCTTATAGTGATGAGGATTTGTTGTGGAATGCATGCTGGAATAAGGTAAATACAGGCTCAGTGTAATTTAGCAACTAGAGCAGCTAAATAAATAGATGTTTGGCCATTTGGGTTACTGGGTCAACGAAGTCTAGTCTTCGTCCATCAAGGAGACTCATCGATTCAATGAAATCCGATCAGTACCAATGGATGACGAGACTGTGATGGCTGTCACCAATCACTTGACTAATTGCCTGATTAATCATGCGCTACTGTCGAAGTCACTCATTTTTGAAGTCACTCTCCTTTTCGAAGAAATAGACGACCCGTCGATATAGAAGAAAGAAATGGATTTGCAGTATTGTCTATGATACCTTGTGCAATTGTTCATGATGAGATGGTAACGACTAACGACCTTAACATTCACTTACTTCAGAGAATTTATTAACTATCAGAACATAGATGAATGCAATTGTTCGTCATGTGGTTTTCCTGTACAATGTTAGAGAGGTACGTCTTGACTGAGGAAATACTAAATATGCAGATTTGTTTTTTGGTTAATGGCAGGAGACTGTTTCAGTGGGAACAAATTATGATCAAAGAGGATTGTCTGGACATCAGCACTGTTTCCAGCTTCCCTGTGAGGACATGTTTGTTTCTATGTTATGATTTTTTTCTCATATTGTTTCTGTTTGGCCAAATTTTAAATTCCATCAAGATCCCATCCTATGAACGTGTTTATGTGCAGGCAATACGTGGAGAATATTGCGAACACATCATTTTATTCTGGTGCAATGTTCAGGGTTCAATCCAAGGAATGGACCCCTTCAAACTTCAAGTGCAAATAATCTGAAGAAATGCTCTACTATGTAAGGTTCATGAATATCCAATCCATACTGCAGTTCCCGTTCTTCCGAACAAAACGCACATGCTATCTTTCATTCTGGTATGCTTATACAAGTTAACACCTGAAATGTTAGAACTAGCATATTTATGCATATTTAATTCATACAGTAGGTAATCTAGCACAAAAAAATAGACTAAACCAATATAGTAAGTGCATTAGTAACCATCAAGATTTTTGGCCGGTTTTTCCATCCTGGTTGTCACCGGTTTATGGAACCCTGCTTAGTATTATATGGTCAATGATGCCAAGCGTGGTCACGGACTCTCGGTTGTCAACATTGGAGAGAAACGGTGTTCTTTAAAGGTATCAAGGAAATGGAGGGCAGCAGTACCTTGAGCCTGTTTAGCACTTTAGCTCTAAAGATTGTTCAAGCTTATATCACCTCCACAAATTCCAACAGAATAGAAAGTTACCATGTTGTGCTTGCCGGTGTAAAAGATGCCTAATATTTAGCTGTTATTCCGATTTACTCTTTGTAACTGATAATGCAGTAATACAGCATCCCCTAATTACATAGATTATCACAACAACAGTAAAGCAAGTGCACATACCTTGTCGACTTGCCATTTATTAATCCAGAGTTCCAGACATGGGGCAATAAAACCAAGTTTGGCCTTTGGAGTCATTCTCAGCATGATGTTTGTTAACTTTATTCCGGGAGAAAAAGCACACATCGCAAATAAATTGAGAGAACACAGGAGAATTTTTGAATTTCTCTATTATCTTATTTACTCCCCTTTTTTCTTTGCTTTTCTCATAAAACTGGCTACAAGTCTCCTCAATATATAGGCTAATAATTTCCTACTAATATATGTATTCGGACTTCAAGTTAAACATAACTTCAACTTGAGTTACATACGAAGATGGACTCTACTGCGTCTTAGACTCTAAGTCAAGATTATTTCTAACAATGTTTAATTGAAATGTAACTGTTTATCAAGTGACCAAATAAATCCTGTAAATTTAATCCTGAACATTTTCAGGCTCACTATAAATTTGCTACGAACAGGAATATCCCAAAAATTCAAACTAATGCAAGGGTTGCAATGGGTGATCAATCAAAAACATTCATTCCTCAAAATGTTGTATCTATGATTGACAGATCATATAAGAAGTTTCCTAAAATATGAATCCTAAAAGGTAAAAAAAATTTAATATGCAGGTATTTTCACAGCGTACGGACCTCCAATAATTAAGTGCCAGAATGTACGCAATGTGTTATCTTTCGAGTTAGATGGTACACAATGTGTTATCTTTCGAGTTAGATGGTAACAAAATTCAACACTATGATCGCATCAAAGTAGTTGCTATTTATCCTGTCATGTTCCCTCAACAACATGCTGCTGCTATCTGACGTTGTTTCATCACATTAGATGAGACCATCACAGTTCCAGATATTGATGTTAGACTATATGTGCGTCCAATAGTTCGACAAACGGTGCACATAATTTAAGAAACTAAGCTTACCACCCATTTCTAGTTGGCCTGATAGGAAATTAAACTGGCAAGCTGTTCATATAATTCTAAGAACTAAACCACCTAGTCCTAGACTTAGGTTAGGATGAGCTGCTCATCTATGCTTTGCGAAACCTGCTTGTCTTCTCTAACACATCTACTAAGACAGAAGGGCAATTTCTTTTGAGATTTGCATAAGCTTTGGTTGCCACCACAGCACCCATTGCGATAAATTCAATGCAAACATACCTAAGCTCGTCACAGCCATGATGGTCAGCTAAAGCCAATGTTGTTGCCACGGTCCCCACGTCAAGATTCTTGCCAAGGATGTTTTGACATAGCAGCTTCAGCCTGTCCATGGCGTATCATCTGCAGCCACAAGTAAATGCCGGATCATCTCACTGTTATCATCTTCCTGAAGATCACCCATGTCAGGCAATGAATCGGTGTAGATGAAATGCAGGAGGGCCCCGAAAAGAGAGGACAGCATCTTCGCCTCCCTCATCGGCCCATAAAGCTCTGCTCTGAAGACAGGTGACCGCATGGCCATCAATAACTTGTGCGCCACAAAGGTCTCCCCTACAACACTGAAATTGACATCTGCTCCCTCCTTTTCTTCCAACAGCTTGCCAAGATGGTCGGTGATGTCAGACTGGGGCACCCTGATTTCAGAATTCCGCATGTTTTCAGTGACCTTTGGTTCTTTGACGATTGTAAGCACACAATTAATCGTGTGGCGATCGTCCTGAATGTACCCTGATCCTGATGCTTCCAGATCTTGGTTGAACTTGAACATTACAACTCCAGACCGATAGTGTCCCCAGAGTTGAACACTCTTGGTTGTTTTAGGGACACCCCGCGGCTCCGCAACCCGGAGGGCTTCACCAATCTGAGGTCATAGAACGCCCGCACCACGGCATTTTTGCTCATGAGCTCGAGATAGACTGAGACAAGGTCTTTGATAGCCTCGGTGTCTCCATCGGGGTAGAAGCGGATGGCCCAATCATAACCGCCAATGGTTAAGGTGGCTGACCGGACGAACTTGCCGACGCCGATGCCCTTCTTGAGGCTGTGCCCGACGATCTTGAACATGTGCGTTCCCTGCGCCCTGCGCCGCCTCCGTGGTGCAACTCTATGAATTTTTTGTATAAAAATTTCATTTTTCTTTTGAAATAACAGAAATATACCCGTGCGAATATTTTTTATAGAAATAGGCTCCAGTCGCCTAACCGTCGGGCGACTGGAGCCTATCGTCGAATAGGCACGTGACACGAAAGCTGTTCGTGGGCCGTTGGGCGACAGGTTGCAATCGCCCAATGCTTCGACGACTGCAGCTTGTCAGCCAGCGGCTGGGCGACTGCAAACAAGATACAATGTGAGTTAATCTATTTATGATTTTTGTAGATTATAAATGACACATAATCTGTTGGATTCGCAATAAGAGTTTGCGATCGTTGTATGTTGTTGTAGTGCAAAAAAATTCGTGAAACTTTTTTTAAGAATGATTTAAATAAGAACGATCGGTAAGTACATGGGTAAGTGATATTGTGATGTTACTGGGAATTCGTACACGGAGGAGAACTGATTTGATAATGTTGTTGGATGACTTGCTACGGGAATAATTGAATGTGAAAAGACGAGTAAATAAGCTTGTCTGAATTAAAATAGACTTCGTAGTACAGTTGGGAGTAACACGGCGCGTAAGGTTTGATTACATTCATAACATAAAGCATCATGTATGATGCAACAAACCTAACTACTCGTACGATCTACTGCGTAGACCAAGGCCATTTCCCCTTCCTTGCGAGCTCGGCATTGAACTCCCCGGCGGCCTCTTTTGCCTTGACCGCCATTTCCCTCTTTTTCTCGTACTCACTCTCGCGAGCCTCACGCTCCCTTCTGTGAACAAGGAGGCCGACTAGAGGGGGGTGAAAGTTTGCTACTCTACTCTAAGAATACAAGCAATCAAATGATTCTAATGAAATAAATTTCTTGAAGGTAAATGAAGCACAACAGAGCAAACCACAAATGACACGATGACTTTTATCGTGGTGTTCGGAGACTTGCCGGTCTCCCCTAGTCCACGTTGAGCTTAGCTCGAACGAATCGGACCGGCTCCACGAATTAAGCCGAAGCACTTCGATCACTAATGGTAGCTCTTCCCCGCTCTGGGTAGGTGAGTTCTAACCTTCACAAGAATACCGGGTCTTCTCACAAACTCCTTGAGAAGATCACCGATCAATCTTCTGTCCAATCGTCCAAGTGTCAGCAAGCACTAAGAGTAATAAACCAGGGCTTCGCTTGATTTCAAATGAGTGCCAAATGGATCACCTAATGATTGCAAGCACTATTTGCTCAACCACCTCAAATTGAATGCACAAATGAGATCAAGGAGTGGAATGAATGCTCTATGCTCAAAGAATGCTCAAATGGGTCTCTTCTTACTGTTCTTGAGCAGTGCTACGAGTATTTATACCCCTCACCAACCAAAACTAGCCGTTTGAAACAAACTGCAGAAAATTTAGGGCGAGCGGTAGTACCGCCATTGTGAGGCCGGAACTACCGCCCCCCTGTCAGACGCACAGAACAGCTATGTTAGAGCTCAGCAGTGACCGTTGGATTTGTTGACGCGGTACTACCGCCGTTGAAATTTGCGGTACTACTGCTCTCCGGTAGTTCCGCAAAGTCAGCGCGGTACTACCGCTTGAGCCGAATTCCAGAAGTCTCAAACTTGGCGCTCTCTGGAAAAAAAAAGCTACCGCTCCCGCTCCGGGGCTACCGACATGCGGAAGTACCGCACGGAATAGCGGAACTACCGCACCTTGCGGTAGTTCCGACGTTGCGAACACCGGTACTTCCGCTCCACAAAATCTCAGGTTTCATCCGGAGGTGCTCTCTGAAAAAAACGTTTCGCTCAACCTTCGGAGCTTCCGGGCTCCGAAAGTATCGCTCCAAATTGCGGAACTACCGCTCCCTACGGTAGGTCCGGCGTTGAAAGCGTCGGTACTTCCGGTTCCACAAAAACCAAAATTCGTCTGGGGGTGCTCTCTAGAAAAAAATCTACCGCTCCAGATCTGGAGCTTCCGGTCGCCGGTAGATCCGATTCTGGGCGCGGAACTACCACACTCCGGTAGTTCCGACGTTCAAAACAGCGGTATTACCGTTCTTCCAGACAGAGCATAGTAATGGTTTTAAATCTGATTTTGATGAATGCATGCTTTTAATTTGATCCAAATGGCACATAAAATTTTCTATCAAGCTATTGCCATGATCCCTCTTTATGGTACAATTATCTATCCTATAATCCAGTCTTCCACCTTTTCTCCTCAAGACCAGTAAAAATAAAAGGGATCCTATTCTAAGTATACTTTTGCCTTAGGCCAACTTGGGTCTTCACATTTAGTCTTTGGCTTGCTTCTTGTCACCAACATATGGACTTACCCTTTGCATACTCATTAAACACGTTAGTCCCATATTCACATAAATTCATTAATTATCAAAACCATTTTTAGGGGCCTAGATGCTTTCATCTGCGCGTGCACGCCTTGAGACGAGCTTTCGTCTCCTGATGTATATGCTCGGTTTGCTCGTGCTTACATCGCTCCTCTTGAATCTCGTAGAACCTTTTGATGGTCCACTGCTCGAAGTCGAGGGCCCAATGGTTTTCTGGGTGGATCTCAAGATCGATCCATTTGCGGTAACCATATAGGGATTCTGGGGGCTATAGATACACAAGAGATATTGTTAACGTGTACTTTAAAGGAAAAAAAAGTAGGGGGAACACAGTGCACCTGGTTCTTACTGGCTACGGATATGTGGCGGTGTCCAGACGGCGGTCGGGATAGTCATTGGAGGAGTTTGCGCAACCCCAGTAATGCATACCTAGGCTGAGGTGGTACTTAGACTTGAAGAACTTGCACGGGTCCCGGCACCAACAAAGGGGGGCATCTCCCCCTCGGGTGGGTATTGCGGCGAATGCCCGATAGGAACGTTCGGGATGGGTTTGTTACTATAAGTGGCATCATTGCGGGGAGCTGACCTCATAGCACGCTCGCTTGTTCTGCCCTTGCTTTTTCGTCATAGGCGGTAGCAGACCTTGCTAGGTCGTGGGTCTCCTCCCATTGCTTCATCATCTTGTCTCATTGCTTCTTCTGCCTCTTGTCCATCCCGCTATGGTGAAGCAAGCACCAGTATAGTGTCGGGTTTATTTGTATAGTGTTCTCTCCAAAATCTCTTCGACCTCCTTTTATAGGGCCCTGTGTGGCCTTCTCGCTGCATGAAGATGCTCTGTGTGGTCTTCTCACTGCGCAAAGCTACCTAGTGTGGTCATGTCTGTACGCAAAGCTGGCAGTGAGGTCTTCGCACTACGCAAAACTGCACCCTTTGGTCTTGTAGCTACGCAAAGCTGGCCCGTGTGGTCTTGTCGCTGCGCAAAAACTGTCCCGTCTAGTGTACTCACTATGCAAAGCTGGACCATTTGGTCTTCGCACTGCACAAAGCTAGCACATACGGTCATGTCGATGCACAAAGCTGGCCCATGTGGTAATGTCGCTATGCAAATGTGTCCTGTCTGGTCTTCTCATTGCGCAAAGCTGGCCTGTGTGGTCTTGTCGATGCACTAAACTATCTCGTCGGTTGTAGTCGCTGTGCAAAACTGGCGCATGTGGTCTTGTCATGGTGCGAAGGTGCCCTATGTGGCCATGTCACTGTACAAAACTGGCCCGTGTGGTCTTGTCGCTACAGAAAGCTATCACGTCTGGTATAGTTGTTGTGCAAAGCTGAATTGTCTGATCTTCCCACTACGCAAAGCTGGCCAAGTGGTCTTGTCACTATGCAAAGCTGCCCTATGTCGTAAAGCACACCACGACACCCCAATTACGCTATAAAATGCATGCCCGAGACATTGATGGTAGGAACAACTATCTTCTCAGTCGTAGAGTAAGCCACCATGACAGACTCCAAGGGGCCAGTCGAATATGGGTCACCAAGGGGGGACCATCTGCTCAAAAGGAAGGACTTCAGCGTTAACAACTGCTTGTTGCCAAACAGGCGCGCTCAGCCAGTGTGGTCGAAATGCAGACACATGGAGGACGCGGTCGTGCAGGTGGCAGAAGGCCATTTTGATAGCGGGCGACATTTTTTTCGATACCATACTCCAGGGTACAAGTAGGCAATTGTCTATTTTGTAGTACTGCTAATAGAGTTTCAATGTTAACGTTCCTTTCTAGCAGATAGCTAAATACGACTTCGTGTGATGGATTGGTCCTCCCCATGAACGGGACGTTGCGAGGTACGTGGATACGTTGTGGGAGCGAATTGCTAACTTGGAGGCGCAAATTGAAAGTCTTGAAGAGTACAACAATGATCTCTGTCAGCAGATGGAGTGCAAGAAGGGCAACGAGGAGGTCATCATCATAGCAAGTTCGTACGATCCAACATGCTACTGCGCGAACCCTAGTTGTATATGTGTGTGCCACTACAACGACGGCCAGCCACGTCTAAGGCGCCCCTCTCCGCAACACTCCATGTGAGTACAACGAGGCTCCTTATATCTATAGGCAACAACGTGTAAGGTTGTACCGTAGTACTCTCCCCTATTGGTTATACAGTATTTTTTAATGTCATTAAGCATGTAATCGAATAGTTCGTACGTCAGTGTGGTTGCTATCAAATCAGTGACTATTCGAGTGGTGCGATCGTTGGTGCGATTGCTAGTAATTGAGTGGTACGGGCGTCCACACGGATTGATTAAACAAATCCGTTCACCAGGTGCTCCGGCTTGCGCTTTATCCATATCATTTGTAATACACTGGCTCTGTCGTCGACCCTTCTCACCCTTTAGCAAGTCAACATCTGGAATCTAGGTCCTCCCTGCAATATCCAAGGTGGCGAAGTTCCCCACAACCCTAAACCCCTGAGCTCGCCACACCACACATGCATCACCCTCTCCTTGAAGAAGTACTCCGATATGAAGTTCGAATGATCCATGCCCATAGTCCCACATGCAGCGAGGACATGAAAGCATGGCCTGTGTAACAGCTTTGACTTGTTGCACAAGTAGCTAGGTTCATTTACATGATCTCTAAGACATACCTCGTGGGTAACAAGGGCACGAGCCATCCCAAATCCAACTCTATCCCAAAGTACCACGTCGAAACGATGCTCCTTATTGCCTATAATGTGCACCATTAGCAATTGGCCCTTATGTGCCTTCCTCGCCATGTATACCATAATTTTCGACGAGTACAATGTTCATGGATTGGCCGCATGAAGTGTGGCATTCGCATGTCTCTCCCTGAAGTAGCTAATTGTGTTGTGCAAAACACCTTCCATGATGGCAACGAGGGGTTGAGAATGAAGACCCCTGAGAACCCAATTGTACACCTCCGCAAGGTTAGTCATCATTATGTCATGCTTTGCACCATCCGTGTCGTGCAGCAGCGACCACTTCTCTAATGGTTCTCCCTCAATCTACTGCAAGAAACACTTGATGTTCCGTGAGCTCCTCCTCCTCGAACTAGCTGCATTAGGCTCATCCAGTGCTGTCAGGCATTCCGATTGTGCCGTCCAGGCATGGTCGGCCCCTTGTTCCTCTCGTCAATGTGCTTCTTACTGTGCTCGTCCAACAATGCCCACAAAGCATCAAATTTTCTCTGCTGGTTCTGCATAATCAGCCTCTTAAATAGCTTCATCAACAATTATTTCAGGAACTGCTTGAAAAAGTTTGCCCTAGGTGATGAATGCACCATCTATCAGGGCAGGAGAAGGGCACCTCGGGGTCTTCCTGAAGTTTTCTTATGGCTTTCACAATCCCCACGTGGTGATCATAGATTACACACACACCAGGACGAGCACCCACAACTCCAACCCTCGTATGTCTAAGGAACCACAACCAGCTGTCGTAATTCTCACTTTCCATGAATGCGATGGCCAGCGGCATAATTTGATTGTTACCATCAATGCCAATGGCTGTAAGGATCTGGCCCTTGTATTTGTTAGTCAAAAAGGTCCCGTCAACTGATATCACAGGCAGTATATGCCTGAATGCTAAGAAGACCCTCTACAACACCGCAAAACCTAGTGGCCTTATAGATGGATTGCCCTTCATAGCAATATACGTGCTCGGGTTCCTGTCGTGCAACACCTGAAGCATATGAGGAAGATTGTCGTATGCCGCCTCGAAAACCTGAACCATTTTTCCAACATCTTATGCTTCGCACGCCACGCCTTCGTGTAGCCAATCTTGTACTTGAATTTCTTCTCGATAGCTAGCATGATGTGCGTGGCCTCTGTCCTTCTCCACTATCTCTCCATACATTAGATCGGCTATAAAGGCGGATGTTAAATTACGATGCCTCACCAAAACACTACTGAGAATACAAGAGTGCGGCTCCACCTTCGACATAATCCAGTGAGTCTCATATTTCGGTCTATATGTGTGCACCCTCCAAGGACAACTGCCCTGCTCTCACTTTATGGTGTACTGCTCTTGGCTAGATTTCACGACCCAAAAAGTCCGCTGCATAGACAGGCCCCACAGCTTGATGGAATCCTACAGCGATGCCTTGTCAGCAAACATTGAATGCAACCGAACCTCTGTGCCATGGTACTCCTATGGTGATTCATGCTCGTCTTGTGCGACAACACCCTCAGTATCAAACCGGTTCCATTCTTGTGGGATAGGAGTTCTGTCCTCATCCGAACTGTCCTCATTGTCCTCCTGTATAGCCTCCTCTTCAGCCCAAGCCATCCGGTCATCGCTCTTCATTTGATGCACTATGTACTCCATATGCTCCCCTTCATCGGCTTGTCCTGTACCATCAACATGGCATGACCGTTCTCCCTCTTCTCCATATACCGCATCGGCCTCGTCACGAGCAACTTTCTTCTCTTCACCAACATGAGGGGGTGCCCGAGCTGCTCATATCTCCCGGATGATGGCCGTCCGCATGACCTTGCACAACTTCTATTGGGCCCCTTGCACGTAACAGTGCGTATTAATGTTCTCAACTCCCATCTAATGTCTGTGGGAGACCGACTCCAAAGCCCTTATATGACGACGCTGCACACCTCAGGGTCCAACGAAAAACTGCGGGTAAGCCAGTGCATCACATCTGCAATTCAAGCATTCTCGCCGTCCAAGTGTACCAGAGAGGTTTGCGCAAAACCACTCAAGTCCACACCATTCGAACCTTCACGAACGGTTCTAACACCGTAATGCACTTTCAATGTAGTGGGTATCGGCATTACTGATATATGTCTGCATATATTTTCAATTTTGCAACTAATCAAATTGCATCGTACATTACAGAAGTACTGATGTTACGTGTTATTATTTTATACAAAGCAAGTTATTAAATTCTTACAAAAATATTGACTGCATTTTGAATAACTACAAATTTCTACAGATAATTAATTTCTATGTAATGTTGATTAAATTTTCTACAACTACAATTTTGTACGCATGCTAATTTGGTAAGGATGATATTTTCTACAAATATATTCACTAAATTTTCTATAACTACAGCTTACTACGGCTGCTAATTTTCTAAAACTATATTGACTAAATTTTCTACATCAAAGTTGTATTATTCTTTACTATATCTATAATTTTCTACGGATACCAAGAATAAATAAACTATCTACTTCATATATAAAATTTAAAATATAATATACAAAAAATTATCTCACAAAAGTCACAAAACATCTCATTCTTCCTCTCCCTCTCCTCCTTCCTCTCATTTTCTCTTCTCTCCTCTCTTTTTCTTTCCTCTCCTCTCCGCTTCTTTTCTTTCTGTCACCTCTATTCACCGAGCGGCCCCGCTCGGCCGTGCGGTCCTTTTATATACGCTTCCAGTCACCTAATCATTCGGCGACTGCAACTCCAATCGCCTAACTAATGGGTGAGCAGTCGTCTGATCATTCGACGACTACAATCAATTCGACCAACTGCTGGCGGATTGCTTGTGTGTCATGCGGCTGTTGGACGATAGATTTCAATCGACCGACTGTTAGACGACTGGAGTTTATTTCTATAAAAAAATATTGACGTGACTATATTTCTATTGTTCTGAATAAAAAAAAAATAGATTATTCATAAAAAAATTCGCAACAAAATTCGTAACTCTGCGCCGTCTCGTTGCATTCGGGTGCCATCCTCCGTAGAACCAAGATCCAAGAACAGGTAGTGGGGAACGGATCATACGAGAGGAAAAGAGGCAGATTTGTTTAGTAGTAGCAGTAGCAGTAGTAGAAGAAGAAGCAGCAGCAAGCAAGCGAGAGGAGGAGGTGGAAGCAGCCAACCTTGGAAGAGGACAGGAGGAGCCGGAGGTGGTCGGCGGGCGGCGGCGAACAAGGTGAGCGACGAAGGCGAGGAGGCTTCTCGGAGAGTCGGAAGGGAGACGATTCGCCTCTGACGTTTGCCTAGATTAATCAACCAGCAGCCAGAGTGCTGGGTTGGGTCACACTACATCAATAGGAGTAGAAAAATATGAAAGGCCGGCGTGGAAAATACGGATCCTGAATCTGTCACATATGTGGCCCATCTAGTATCCTGTCTAGCTTTTGTTTTTTTTAGAGAGAGACTGAGTATACTATCCCGAGTGCCACATGTTTTCTGATCTTCTCTGATTCGGAGTTAGATGCATACGAATACAAATAGAATCGAATACTTTCAACTGATGTAAAATTCAGCGACTTTCAACTCAGATAAAAACTTCCAACCGAGATTAAGAAATTTCAATTAAAGAGCTGTCAGTTGACAATTATCACCTTTCAATTTCAAACTTCTCGTCAAGAAAGCCGTGCAAGTAAGCGACAAGGGAATGCCAGATCATTTCAATGTAAACATTGTTAGGATATGGCTAAACTACACTAGCGTATATTAAAATTTTCTACCGCATAAATATCACAGTCCAGTTGTTTATTTTAAAATTATTATAAAAATATTAATTTAATTTATAATAATAATAAGTGTTATTTTGTTCGCCTGAATTTTAAAATCTTCAGTTACCTATTTTCAGCTTTTAAAAGGCTTCTCTTTGAAAAGTAATTTAAGTAAAAACAAATAAATTGTTAAATAAAGGATATTATGAATTTTTATAAAAAAATATAATTTATATTAATTATTTAAAGTTATTTTGCTTTATTTAGTTTTCTGTGAATTTGTGGAGTTTGAAAATCAATTTCAAAGTTAAAAGTATTTATGTAAAAATTTAAAGATCAATTTTAAGTTAGAAATAGTTTTCTAAGTACAAAGTAGCTTCAGAAATTTCTATGAATTTTTTTTAATTTTGTAGACTTTATTTGCTATTTATTGAAGCTCAAAGAAAAAAAGAAAAAAATAACTTCCTGTTTGGTCACCCCTTCTAGACCTCTCCAAGCCCAACCTCACTTAGCAATTCCATTCCAACCAGGCAAGTCTGCCATTTCTCTTTCTTGGAATGAAGCCACCTTTTATTTCTAGTTTATCATTTCATCTTCCCCGTTTCACCAACAGATCCACCTGTCCAGTAAAGACACCGACTCCTCTCTCTTGCTTCCCATGGCACCTTCCAATCCGAGCATTATATCAATGTCATCCTAAAAAAAAGTTATACTAAATCACATAAGGAATCCATTCCTTCTGGCTTCTTCGCGAATGGTTCAACGTTTACATCTTATCTTGTATTTTCCGAAACAGACTCCAAATTGAATCCCACATATATGAGCCAATTCCTATCCCTTCCAAACTTATAAATACGATCCTTTAACTCCTCTCGACCCTTGCCAAACCTTCTCAAAGCCCAGAGCACCGTCACCACCGAAGCCCTCCGGTCCCGAAATTGCTCGTTGCGTCCCAAGCTAACCGGTGAGACTTTTCATGATTATTTCACGTCACATGATTTTATCTAAATTCACAAGCTATCTCTCAATATATATTTTATAATTTTTGGATTATGAGGAATTATACTTCGATGAGTCATACCGATCCGCTGAGCATGACAAGTTACACACCTTGACCATATTAATCTCAGTTTGTAAATAAAATTATGTTGTTTTAAATTATATTACATTGCTGAATATTTATTCATAGTATTTCAATTCCTATTTTACTCTAATACCCATTAGTTATGACACATTTGACCTTACGAATTCTTGTACTTTATCACCTTAGAATAAAACTCTGATTAGTACACTAGTATTGGCTAGAACATTTTTGTAGAATTGCTTAGTTATGCTTAGAAATAATCTTAAGCTTTGGATAAGTTTTTTCATATAAAATGATGAGCTTTTAAAATGTATTCTTGATTTAAGTAAGTCAAGAAGTTATATAGAACTTTTCAAAATAAAACATAAAACTTGGTTTAGACTTAGGCAAATGGTTATGTAGTGGGTGCTTGCTAACACATGTTGTTGTTCGGGACACAATGCTGATGTCTAGCACAAGGGGCATGTGGAAGGTGTCTAAGTCAATTAAGGACCGGTCTGTGAACTACTGCTACAAAACTTTTTCATATTACCACAAGACTAGTATGGGACAGTCATGGTTGACTAATAGCAGATCCTAACTTGAGTCACATTATAGGCTGAATGTGAGTGTGGCGTAGACCACGAGAAGTCTCACAAGACACAAGAGAGGACTCCAATCTGGTGGATTCCTCATTGGGGTGAAACCTTAATGGAAACGTGGCCAGGTTGACAACTTAGCTTTGTAAAGGATTTATTATGATTACTCAGTGGTACATCTAAGGAAGCGTGTAGTGGATGACAATACGAGTTAATCATATCTTGTGGGTAAAGTTGTACAACATCTATAGAGCGTATAAACTATCCTGGATAGCTATGCTCATAGTCATGGGCATGCTGAGTAAAGTTTTTCCCGGATTAGACTTTATTTTCCATAAAATGGTTTTAGATGGAGATATAGAATCTTTTTGGAAAAAGATGGTCACGGTGGGATACACGTGGTTAGGTTAGTATGCTAGCACCAACATGTACGATAGGGGTTATGAGAGGTGGCGGTTAGGGTTTCGATGGTGTATCTTGGGATGCCTCTCTTAGGACTGCACCTCCCTTTATATAGCCTCTAATTAGATACTTATCCGATACGATCAGATATCGTATCCAACTTAGAAAACCTCAGGCTTGATCTTTATCCAATACGAGTAAAGATTGTATCCCACTTGGAGAACCTCCAACCAGACCCTCATCATTCCGATCCGTTAAGGATGTGTTTGGTTGGAGTGATGAAAGTGGAATGGGATGGGATGGAATAGGATGAGATGGTTCCACAAAAAAAGGTGGAACCACATGGTCCAACATCTAAGAAGAGTATTCTCTAAATTTGCACAGGCTCGTCCCACTTTGGACCATTCCATCCCACCCCATCCCTCAAACCAAACACATAGATAGGCTTGGTCAAAGGAACCATCCCATTCCATCCCACCCCATCCCTCAAACCAAACACATCCTAAGTGTATGACCCTATAGATTCATATATATTTGGCATAGGCTGAAAACGCATTTCCGATCCATAAGTTGGTAATGGTCCCTAGTACGACATAACGATGCCCTAATATACATAAAGATCATATTAGACTAACCTATATAGTGCTTATGTACCTATTTCTTTACCTCATGATACCATATCGAACTCAAGGTGAAAAGCGTGCTATCCTATTATAGCTCAATTCTTCACTTGAATCTGTAGTGGATTATTCAGTTGTGATTAACTCCTCAACAACATTCGGCATGGTTATGTACTTCCTTAATCCAACCACATCGAGAGGCCCAGAGATATCTCTTCCGTTATATAGGAGGGGGCAAATTCCATCTTGATCACTCATATTCCTTCACATATTTCATAGTAAACTTGAAAGTTACCTTTATGACCACCTAGTTATGAAGTAGTGTTTGATAACCACTAAGTAAACTATTACACATGTAGAAAACTGTGACGATATTAGGTCTAAAGATCTTATATACACTATGTATAAAACCAACTGATGATACTTAAGAATATAGCAATTCTTACAGTGTCTCATAGTATGTCAATTCAACACTATATTCTCTAATATGTGTCAACATTATTGATTTGATATCCCCATATTCATTATCCATGAAGCATAACAATCAATCAATACATGTATTGATCTGTAAATCATAATTGTCCTACATAATGACATAAGATTAGGGTGGTTTAGAATAATATCAAAACATGAATAAAGAGTTCCAACAAGTCACATACTTGTTGATCAATATGAAATATATTTATTCAAGTGATAAAATAACATATTATTTAAAAGATCATAAATATAGAAATAATACAATCATCTCTATGATTGCCTATAGGATATATCGGCTTCAGCTTCAGGCTTTTTTTTTTGCCTTTCGGCTTATTTAAGCCAGAAGCCACTTGGAACGCATTGACTTCTAATTTCGGCTTATTTTGCCTTTTTTTTGTTTTTTGCCTTCTCTTTTTTCATTTATTCCTTTGCGTTGTCCACGATGATATAACAGGGATCTTCAAGTCTTTCTTTTTTTTCAGAAAAACTTACTAGCTGCTATAGTGTAATTTTAATTGGAAGTCAAAAGCCGAAGCCTTGAGCCACTTAGAGACGCCCATGCCCTTCTTGAGGCTCTACCCGACGATCTCGAAGGCGTGAGTTCCCTGCTTCGCCTCCGTGGTTCATCTTGACGCCGTCTTCTTGGATTCAGACATCATCCTCCCTGTACTGCGGATAGGACAAAATGGTGTGTGTCGGGGGAAACCAGGTAGGGATATTTTCGTTAGCTTAGCCTGGGTTGGGGTAAATGGGCAAAAATGTCAGAAAATAACGAAATGTGGCAGTTCTAGACAAATCCTCTAGAGTTGTAATGGTGTGGGATCAAATCCTTATTTATGGAGTACAATGTCCATATGTAGCTCTAACTCACATATACGGATGCATCCACTAGCACATATCTAATCAGAGTGGATGTCTACACCTATAGAGTATAGGCACACACTTTGATCTTTGAACATACCTAAATGTATGTATACTCTTTGTTCTCAGAACTTAACGTGAGAGGATAAGTAGAAAATCCTTCATTCAATCCAGG
Organism: Dendrocalamus sinicus; assembly: GCA_036346575.1. Lineage (NCBI taxonomy): Eukaryota > Viridiplantae > Streptophyta > Magnoliopsida > Poales > Poaceae > Dendrocalamus > Dendrocalamus sinicus. Next base: position 37,088 of record JAYEVI010000193.1, on the reverse strand, counting down.
GATGGAACTTAAAACCAATGGATTCGAAACATCTAAATCTATCACTGAGCTAACGCTTATTTTCTGATACAGGATCAAATCCTTAATTACATTGGAAAGAATAAGGTGATAAATCCTACGGAGCCAACTCAAGTAAGGGCAAATAATCAACTTCCCCTGTTCTAATTGGTCTTAAAAAAGCCCAATTGGATACACAAGTGCAAAAACCCATTAAGGATCGGATCTCAATTAGTTATTTAGTGTACTAAAAGTCGCTTAGGCGGTCGACTTGCAGACGGCGCAGAACAGGCATGTGTCCCAACAATGCTGCAGCAACTAGCCTCCTTCTAGTGCTAGTCTACAACTAAAACAAAGCAAACGCAACAACAGATGAGAGCAAGAAGCGAAGAAGAAGATGGCAGAGAAGAAGACTTGCGTGGAGCAACAGATCAGGAGGTGAAGTCGCTGGGTGATCAACTACAAGAGATAGATATACATTGATGTGGAAGCAAGGTTGTTTCCATCTTCGAGTTCCTCGCCGTTGGGGTCCAGTCTACGGGGAGAATGGAGGTGGTGGGGCTGAGCCGTCCCAAGGATTCGCCAACAGCAACGGCAGAGGTCGCCGGCCAACTTCGCAGATTCGTTGGATGACCTTCAGCCTTGGATGACAGAATAGCATCCAGCGGACGTCCACGAATTAGCATAATCTAATGTCTTTGTGCCCAACGCTGGGCACCGCCGCTGACCATGCTCTTGACGAGGCCCTTGACATGATCATGATATCTTAAATCCCATCAGTAAGCTATGAATCCGTTTATGTGAATAAAAAAGAGTATTGCAAAAACGCCATGTATTCTGGTCCAGTGTTCAGGATCCAACTCCAGCCATAAGCCCTAACAATGTTAGCATTCCAACCAGATAAACATCGAATCAGTTCCAAATAGTCATCATGTGCATTCACAGATACATCATCCACACGGCAAGCCAACACAAATTCTGGGTGTTACTCATAATAAACAAACGTCACAGAGAACTAGATGTTTCCTCAGTTCAATGGCCTTCTGGATGCAGCAACTGGTGAGACTTGTGGATCAACATTGTGCGAACTGCATATGTTTCTGAATAAATTGCTGAAGCCAATACTTACTTAACACATGATGGGCTTGATGATACAGCAATTTATAAAGGAATCCTCTATTTTGCTCATGTGTTATCAATATTTATTATAACAAACCAAATTTAAGTCAAAACTCATGTAAGCCTCTCTTTCTGATGTTTCTATATAAATCTTGTATAGGGGCTGAAAATTACTAGGAGTTCCGTGCTACGGATGGGTTTTCCATTATATAGCATATTTATCGTCAGGAAAACTGCTGATTGATACCATGTAGTTTGGCGTTATAACTCAACCGAGCATCAACACACAAAATTACTAGCATACCTGAATAACTGAGAAATGCAAAATCCTGCAGGCCATGTGGAGCAATTAAACCAAGATACATGAATTTTAAGTTCCACGGAACCAACATCTTTCTCGCGCCGCAGGCCGCGGGGGTGGCAAGATTCAGAGCGTCAGTGCGAAGACCCTAATGATTTAGAACATGGCATATCAAGACGTTTTCTCATATGAATCCTAAAAGACACAAATTTAATATGCAGATAAATTCACAGCATACAAGCCTCCAAGAATTATGTGTCAGACTGTACATGAAGACTTATCTTATGATTCTGGATGTAACATAATTAACACTATGTTCGTTGTTTCATTGCAACAGATGAGATCATGACAGCTTCATATATTAATGCCCGACTATTTGTGCACCTGATATATAGTTTGACAAAAGGTGCACACAAAAAGAACAGCAAGGCATTCACAATATAAGAACTAACTTAATCACCCAAAGGTTCAGGTTATGACAAGCTACTCTAGGCAAATAGGCAGGCTCTTCATATATTTAGAGAACTAAACTAACCACTCATAGACCAAGCTTAGGATGAGCTACACATCTATGTTTCGTGAAGCCTACTTGTCCTCTCCAATACATCTACTAAGACAGAAGGGCAAGTCCTTTTAAGATTCTTGTAACCTTGGGTTGCCACCAGAGCATCCATCTCATCTGAAGAGGCAATGAATTCGATGCAAGCATCTTTAAGACTGGCGCAGTTATGCTGCTCAGCTAAAGCCAATGTAGTTGCCACGGTTTCAACATCAAGATAGTCAGCAAAAATGCTTTGACACAACAACTTGAGCCTGTCTATGGCATATCTATCTGCAGCCACAAGTAAATGCCAGGTGATTTCACTGTATTCATCATCATCAAGATCATCCATGTCAGGCAACGAATCATTGTAGATGAAATGCAGCAGGGCCCTGAAAACATCAGGCTGGATATCTTCAATCGTTATGTGTCGCGCCTTCCGCTCCATCATCTGGCCATAGAGCTCTGCCTTGAAGACAGGCGACCTTGCGGCGAGCACGATCTTGTGTGCAGCAAAAGTCTCTCCTTTCACACTGAAAGTCACATCTGCTCCCACCTCCTCCAACAACAACTTGCCAAAATGATCTGATAAGTCTGATGGTGGTACTTCGATTTCAAAGCCCCCTGTGGTTTTGGAAACCTGCGATTCCTTGATGACAGTAAGGGCACATTCAATCGTCAGGCAATCATCCTTAATGTAACCTGATGCTTCTAACTCCAGCACATCTCTTTGTAAGAATGCTGGAAGGCCAAAACAACTACCAATGCAAGACTTGAACACTCCCGGGGTTGCTTGAAACCAAATACTCTTCGGCAACCCGGTAACCTGGTTAACCAATCTGAAGTCGTAGGACGCCCGCACCACAGCATTGCCGCTCTTGAGCTCGAGATAGACCGACACGTACTTTTCGTAACCATTGGCAGCTCCGTCGGGGTAGAAGCGGATGGCCCAGTCGTAGCCGCCCACGTTGAAGATGCCCGAGTGGATGAACTCACCGACGCCGATGCCCTTCTTGAGGCTGTACCCAACGATCTCGAACGCGTGCGTGCCCTGCGCCTTCTCCGTGGTGTACCTCGACGTCGTCTTCTTGGATTCGGACCCCATTCTTGGATCCATGGTGTACCTGCGACCAAGATTCGAATGACTGATATCGGAACAGGTCGGGATCGGATGAAATGAGGGGAAAAGAAACAGGAAGAAGCGGGCGATAGGAGGAGGTGGAGGGAACCTTGGATGCGGAGGGGAGAAGGTGATCGGCGGCGGCGAAGTGGGGTGAGAGCGATGAAGGCGAGGGGACTTTCTTGGGGAAGGTGGTGGGGAGGCGAGGCGATAGTTCCTTCCGCTGTATCCGTATCAATGGATTTCGGTCCGTGTGCGTATCTCCGTCAAACCCTACTACACCTCGCCCGCGGGCGACCGCCTCACTGACGGTAGGCCCAATGTACAGTCCAGGAGACCACCGTGGTCCGGGTAAACCAAGCAAATAACCTATTGACCTTCTTCTGTCCAAAAGCAATGCATCAAAATTCGAGAGGCCTGAGCCGTGGCTCCGTGGGAGTAGGCGAGCGCGTGCGCCCCTCCGACGTAGGTGAATGATGCAGGACGAGAATTGAAATCAGCGACGGATCCAGAAAAAAAATCTGGGTAAGATAAAATCCAGTGATGGATTCAGAGAAATAGGTTGAAATCGCAAGCGTGATTTAAATTGGATCACAGAGTGATTGAACATTGCTAAACTGTAAACAGTGAATTTTTTTCTCACATCGACTATATGGTGACAAAAGTCTGTCCCATGGAATCATCAAAAGGTAAAAGGAGAACACTAAGAAAGAAAAAACTCTCTTCTAGTGTGGTATCAATTCAATAGCAAATGAGACAGGAACAGGAAAAAGCAGTAGGTCCCTGAATTTTCCAAAATGTACTGCAGAAACTGTGCCTTGTCCCCACTACCTTTATCTGATAACTTCTTCTAAACTGCAGCACTTTACTAAGTTGTCACGGATTCATATAAGTCGAACCGCATTGATGTATGTCAGTTCGTACTAAAATCACATTAACAATGACCCGCATTGGTTTATGAAAGCGCTTGGATGCCGCATTGAGCACCACCATATCTAAATCGGTAAATCCAGCCGAAGCGGATCCGTAAGAACCCGACAAGAAAGCAAGCACAAGGCAATATCATGGATTTGCTTTCACCCCATGAAGAAGAGATCACAATCGAACGCGACAAGACAGAGTTCAACTCTTGCATCTCACCGAAAGAGACGGACGCCATTGGACGAGCCTCGTAACTCACCACGAGGCTGAAGACAGCAGCAGCGGACGGATCCGAACAGAAACGGCCAAAAGAGGGCAGAAACAACCGCGGCGCCCCGGGGGGCGGCGAGGGGGCTCGCCCGAAGGGCAGGTCCACCCCTTGAAATCAGTGTTTCTCATTAGTTACGAATGCTAATTATTGAACAGTATTGTCTAGAGGGTGCCCCTCCGATGTAGGTGAAGGATCTAGGTCAAGAATTGAAATCAGTGTTTCTCATTACTTTACGAATGCTAATTAGTGAACAGTATTGTCTAGAGGGTATATACGTGTAAGTTCCGTAGTACAGCGTGTTTTTGCGCTCTAAAGGTTGTTGAGCCTCCGTCTAACTCTTAGCATGTGTAGGGAAGGCGTGTTTGTGCGTGTGGTTTTTGTGGATATGTGTGGGTTATGTATATACTTCAAAATGATCCAGCGGAGGCGGAGGGGAGGCCAGAGGCGGAGGGGGAGACCGGAGACGGAGGGGAGGAAGTGCAGTACCTGGGATAATCCGGTGAAGGGGGAGGCCAAAGGCAAAGGAGAAGCTCGGGCTGCTCGGCCAAATCCGGCGAGAACGCGAGGCAGAGGGATCCGGCGGTTCAACGGCGCCGGAGCGTTGGAATCCGTGGAGGTGCGGCGGCTCTGTAAGTCTCCCCAACCTAGCTTTTTCCTCGGCGCGCCTAGCCGCGCGCCGCTGGTTTGCGCGCGCCCGCCTACACCCGCTGCGACCGCCCACCGCCTCACTCCGCCAGGGGCCAAGTCGTGGCGGCCATTGCCGCCATCGCCTAGCGCGCCTCGCGCCGCCTAGGTCACCTTTTGTATCACTGGTTTGCGTTGTCCGTGATGAGGTAACATATTCTTCTATTTTTAATTTTTTAAAATTTAATTACGCCAAATAAGCCACCTTCAATTACAGTGTAATTTCAACCAGCTACAGTACAATTTCAGTCATAAACTACTATTTTTTAGTCCAACCGAGTAATTATTGGATGCACAAGATGTCATGCATAACCAGTAGCATAGATGTGGCACGGCGTGATGGCTTGCTGTTGAATCACTATGTTGAAGTCAATTAAATACTAGTCATGGCATTAATTGCTGCATGTAGTGAGCAAAGAGTGTTTGCATACATGCGATGGTAGTTTTGCTAGTCGGTCAAGAGGATAGCTAGTCAGACCGGATTGGGTCACCAGTCTGATCGGGTGGGACTAGCGATATGATCAAAATTGGCACTCGATCAGATCGGCTAGAATAGGGAGTTTCCATCAGATTTCATATTTATGGGTTTTAAGTCACAAAATGAGTTTTAGTGACTAAGATCAATGGTTTTATATTATATGAGATATGTTACTACTAACATAAGTCAAGTTGTGAAGAATTTATATCCGAAAACGATTTCTATATATTTGGATATGCAGGATCATTTTGAAGTCAACCATGGTCAATAGTAAGGATTGGGACTACGCTTATGAAGAAGCTGAGGCCCATAATGCTCAAGAATGTCGGATGAAACGGCGAGCTCAAGCATGACACGAAAAATATGGGAAATGTCGAAAGAATGTTCGAACGGCGTGATTGCACCATATGACTTGGTCGGTCCAAATGAGATGTGGTCCGGTGGTACCAGAGTGAGAGAGACTTGCAAACGCATGACAAGTCAGTAATGCATCTACGCATAACAAGATAGTGATTGCTTGCGATGTAATGAGATGACCCGGTCAAGAAAAGGTATTTTAGTAGTTTGACTAAAATACCGGAAACGGCTTTGGAAGAAAACTGTGGTGCACGAGCGACGTTTGAGAAGGCAGTTTAGGTCATGGAGAAGCTGGTTTGGTCAAGATGGATCAAGGTTAAGGACTTAGCGGATTCGAGCTTATGCGCTTTGAAAAGCGTGCATAAGTGTGATGTGTGAGTTAAAAACCTATGTGTATGGGGTTAACGGGTTTCCTCTATTATGCTAATCGGATAGTATCCACTAAGAGTTAGATGTTACTAGCTAGCCTATCTATTTAAAGGGGTGGGATGGAGACATGTGGTTAACCATCCAATCTACCTCTCTTGTACTCTCTTATTAGGGTTAGGGTTTGAAAGTTGAGTGCTTAATGTACTCTTTGTCCTCCAAGGTGGAGTCACTTTAAAACTTTTCACCTCAAGTAGTAATAGAATCAATCTTTGATTATATCCATGGCTATCTTTCTTTTTGATTGATTTGCTTTTGATTTAGTTGATTTTTCCTCTCCTATCACCCTTTCTTAATACTGCTATGCCAAAGAGTGATTTCTTTGGTGTTCTTACTTGCTATGATATGTGAGAACATATCCAAAGCCACCTTGGCTATCCTCTACCCACGAACAAGTCTTGATCATCAATTTTGGTTTTTGCTCGTTTTTGGTGCAACCTTGCTTAAATCCCAAAAAGGTCTGAACTTTGACATGGTTTTTTGTGATCCATCAATGGAATAGGTTCCTGAGATGTTAAGCAGGATGTGTACAAAGTTTCACAGTTTTTGGATCATCCAATCAAAAGTTACGTGGGTTTAAAATTTCGCAACCGTACTGATTTTACTGTTTATTTACCTAAAATCATTGTTCATAGCGGTTAGACTGCTAGAACAAAGGTCAAATCACTCCAAAGAGGTCAAACCACCCCTTGGTTGGTGGTCCAACTGCCAATGAGAGGTTAGACCGCCTTTTGATTAGAGGTCAGATCTTTAGGAGCTGAGTTCTTCAAGATTTTGTGTTCTTAAGTTATTCGCTTTGGGTTTTTGGCTTTCGATTTGATTCTCAGCAACCCTATAATTATTTAAGAAAATGATCCAGAATACTTGAGAAAAAATTTTAGCCAGCATTATTCACCCCTCCATTGCCTTTTGGTCGTACACTAGACCTTAAGGGAAATTCATTTATTCACATTATCTTTACTCTATTCAAATTCCCGTGGAGTATCTAAACATTTTTTCTTGAACTATTCCTCTATTTTTATTCATGCATGATTGCACTTAGCTTCCATATAATTTTAGTGTTTTCTGATTTTCTCTTTTCTAGTGTTTATGATTTTTTACGTTCCAAAGGGACCCTTTGTCGAACTTGAGTAAAAATTGAGCAGAATTAGATTAGTGCCATCATAAAGAGCCATATTCTAGAAAATACAATCGCAGATGGTTATGTGAACCGCCAGTATTTATGGATCGATGATAATCGAAGATCATCACGATGGTTTTCGAACCGCTCGGATTATCAATATCGCGCACGGTTTTGAGTAAAACCGCCTATGATAGTGATAATCACGATGGTTTTAGTTAAAACCGTCAGTGATATCGACATCACGCACGGTTTTGAGTAAAACCGCTCATGATTATCGTTATCACGCATTTTGCGGTTTTACTCAAAACCGCTCGTGATATTCCTTCACCCCTAAATATATTTGCTATTGGCTAGCCTCGGAAATGCTAGCCATGCCCTCAAACAAGCAGATAATCACGGACAAAAACATACAATTCACACATCTCATTTCCTTTCGATACATTTCACGTACATAAAACATCCAATTGACATCGCACTTCATTTCACAAACATAAAGCATGCATCCATTTCGCAAATCGATTAATTGAATTGAAATGAAATATCCATTAACAAATGCATTACATAAAAGATCTACACCGCATTTGCACTTAGTGATAAGACCAATAAGAAATCATGGTGTGCGAGTGGAACCGCCCTCCGGCTTTATGACTTGAGTCGGCAAAGTACGCCAACTCTCCTCGAATCCTCCAATATCCGATCGCTTTCAATGCAATTGACGGGATGGACGCACTGCCGATAGGAATATCAATGTGCGATATATGTAACGTGATAAGTATGAAGTAATTATTGGAAGAGTGACAAACCTTGCGATTGGTGAGCCTCGAGGAATCGAGGAGTAGTTCCATATGTTGGCAAACGTAGTATCCACATGTGTTGCCCACCGCTACTTTGGTGGCACCGCAAAAATGAAATGTGTTAGTTCAAGAGGCATTAGTACCAACTATTGCATAGGATTAATTAATGTGAAATAGCGAATACCTTAAAATCTCGAACATGTGTCAGCAGGCCTTTGGCCCCGCGCTTCGAGTCACCTCCCATTTCAATGTACATCGCGAACGCCCTACGTAATTCGAAAAGTTAACCTTAATCATTCGGAAGGAAAGAAAGAGTACAATGTAGATATGTATGGGGAATATGAGCTACCTATCGATTACTTGGCTGACAACCGTGAAGTCCATTTTATTCTTACTTAGGGAATCAAGGTAATATACCTTGTTCCATTTTGGTACAATTACTATTAAAATCCAATGAAAGTTCTGATGGAAGGGCATAAGTACATATTCCTTATTGCGCAACCCAGCGAATCCGATGCAATGTACCTCTCAATGAGGGGTGTATCCTGGTCGATGGTATCCTTGCGACCAAGTGTGGGTCCAAGAAACCAGCTGATGAGTTGGATGATCTAGCTTTAATCAGCATGTGTCTATATATATACACACGAAAGCAAAAATTAGATATGACATTTATCGGTATGACATTAACTGAGATCGTGATTGTACACACTTACGTCGGCCCAAAGATCGAATGATTGAGACGCCAAGAGCGTTGAGCGTGAACAGATCGAATAAATCCTCAAAGGCGACCACGAACATACACTCTTGAAGACTGGTGTAAATCTTCCGACGTGAATTTGACAAAGATACTTGAAGTCCGCTTCTCCTCTAGCTTATTGGATGCATATACCACGTGTGCAATTGCATACAACTATATGGTAGCTTTTGGAGGTCTTTTGCTCGAGCAACGCTCACCAAGCACGCAATTTGCGGGCCAAAGGTAGGTACGTAATATCATCATTGGTCTTCTTTGCTTTGCCCTTGCCGCCTTGTCGCCTCGGCTATAGGTCGACTTCACGCGAATGACTTTGAAGGTAGCAGCGGTGCAAGTTGCTCGCGAGAATAGGACCCGTGGAGATAGCACCGGCAAAAGATATCAGATGGTGGAACCGACCGTCTTGTAATGGAGATGGCACCAGCAAGTTGCTCGCGCGAGTATGACCATGGAGATAGCACCGTGCAATGATCCGGTGGTGGAACCGACCGGTCTTGTAATGGTCCCGCCACCGTAAAGAAGCCTCGTGGAGATGTCGCTTTTGGGCCACCGGATGAATATTCTAATGGCTCGTCCTAGAGTCACGATCTCGCGTTGGGGGCTTCGTGGCGGGACCACCTCAAAATTGACATACACACCATCCTCATTAACTTTATGGCTCGGCGCTAAAGCTTGACCGTGCACCATGGCCCCGATATCGCATTTAATATGCCCGCCCCAGCAACAGACAAGGGAATGGAGCCATATCTCACTTGGAGCACGCACTTCGAGACTCCTATATAACTAAACAAAATTAGCTACTCGAATAGGCCTACCAATGGAGCAAGCATTCGAGAGGTAATAATTATTACCAGATGTCGCCCACGGAAATTTGGCCTGGTTTATGTCTTGATTGAACGCGCACTACTCGGACGGTTGTACGGGCTAGCTAGCACAGAGCGGCGGTAGCAAAACGACTTTCTCGCTTGTTTCCGCATCTCATCTCTGACATAACAGCCACTCACCCATTAGCTCCTCTCTAAGAGATTCCTTGATCTCTTCTCGTAGCTGTAAGGCCACGCTCGGCTTTGTTTCTCTTCCTACGCCGATACATTCCGAGTCATCTTGGAAACCATGTTTCCGTGGAACGTAAAGCCCAAGGCCTCTCGACGACCCGGTGCTCCTTGTTTCCTGTACACTGAGAGCATATCATTCTCCTTTGTTCCTGGAATGATCCTGTGGTAGATTCAAAACTCGCTCCCAATAAGGTAAGTCCCAAAATATTGATATCTTCTTCCGTGTGTTTTTCTCATGAGCCCTCAATTTACGCCCCTTTCCGAGGACAACATCTAAATCCTTAACCATATCATAAACCTCGTGTCCCCTTAAATGCCTTAGAGCTGAATCGTCTTCTTTCTCTCCACAAATTGTTTCTTCATCTTGCGGTATGGGTGAGCCCTCCGAAGCAACCAAGGTGACGTATGTAGACGGTTTTGCGCGAGTGTCTCAAATGCACACACTCTCTGCACCATCTAAACAGTGAGTACAAGCTTTGGCACCTTTTGTACTATGGCCCGATAGGTTACCAAGGGCGGGATAATCATTTATGGTGCCGAACAATAAGGAGCGCAGAGTGAAGTTCTCTCATTTGTATGCATCCCATACCTGTACCCTTCGCTCCACAAGATTTTTAGATCTTCCACCAACGGTGCAAGAACACATCGATATCATTCCTGTGTTGTTTTGGCCCTTGGATAAGTATCGACAAAGAAATGTACTTTCGCTTCATACACAACCAAGGAGGAAGGTTATAGATGCAGAGAGTCACGCCATGTGCTATGTCGGTGCGCTCATGCTATGAAAGGATTCATTCCATCTGTACTCACCCAAACCTTATATTCCTTGGTTCTGCAACAACTCGCAAAACTCCTATCGATGTTTCTCCATCGCGCGAATCAGCAAGGTGTCTTAGCATTCCATCCTTCTTGCGCTCCTCCGAGTGCCAACGCAGCAGCTTTGCCTCCTTTGATTTGCAAAAACCTTTTCAAACGGGAATTATAGGAAAATACCATACCACCTTAGCAGAGGTCCTTTCTTCGCCTCTCCCCCCGCCATCATCGATTGATTGTTACGCTTGTATCGGGATCGCTGCACACCTGACATACATGCATGTTTGCATAGTCTTTACTGTAGAGGATACAATGCTCGGGCATGCATGTATTCTTTCTACTTCCATTCCCAACGGACAAAGAACCTTCTGGCTTTATACGTGGTTTTAGGCAACTGCTTCTCCGAAGCATGTCCGCTAAAAGACCTAGCAACACAGTGAAACTCTTGTCCGGACCAACCGTTGCTTGCCTTCAATTTCAGCAGCTCAAGCACGGCCGACAACCTCGTACTTGTAGCCCGTGTACAAAGGTTTCTCCGAGTCCTCCATCAAGCCCTAATTTAACATACTCTCTTATCATAGTTCTCTTCTACATCGCAAGCATCCGATCCAGATTATCATCGCAACCTATCCGAATCCAACCACAATCGACATCACCGACGGCATGTCATTCACTTCACCGGCGATGTCATCCGGGCATATCATTCACTTCACCGCGATGTCATCCGACGGCATATGATCATTCACTTCGCCATGACCGGTCCAACACGATAATCCTTTTTGAAACCCTCCGAATCAAGTGCGCCTAATTTGCCTCGGTTCTTAAACATCTTCAAATTCTTGCAGTCAAGGCATGGACAAAGACATATATTCCACCCCTTATTCAACATATCCTCCTCGCGGCTCTTATAAAGGTAAACGCCATTAATGTACTCCTCACTCACACGGCTCACGGCATACATCCAGCTTGGTCCTACGTTACGTATATATATAACAACTTAGTATTAAAATCTAGATTAACTAATTATAACTACATATATACTGCCACATTTATTATATTGAGACTTAATTTGCTAGCTCAATTCATATTACAAACACAACAATTATTATATAACCAACAATTTTGCAAATTAACCATCTTCAATAACCACTCATGGATTACTTAGACCTAAATTGTAATGAAATTAAAGAAAAATAAATTTCATTACTAACCATATCTAGAGCAACTAGGAAAGTCCAATCTTCAAAGCTCAATCTCTCGCCTCTTCCACCAAATTAACGGTCCAAATTGCTTAGCTTCCTCCCGAGTGAAAAAGTGCGCAGCAGATGGCTAGATCTCGATCGAAATGAAGACAGATGCGATCCGAGCAACAGCAATAAATGCTTTAGTCATTACCACGCATTTGCTTTTTAGTTTAAAATCGTCAGAATTATCACTGCATTTGGTTTAATTAAAACCGTCAGGATAATTAGTTTATCACGATTTGTTTTTTTTATTAAAACCATCCGTGATAATCGGGATTATCACGCACGGTTTTAATACATGCATCGCCCGTGATACAAAAGTATCACGCATTTCATCGGTAATAACCGCTTGTGATAATCTATTTTCCCGCCACAAATACCACAGATGGCCTCCAAATTACAACCGTCTGTAATAGTGTTCATCAGAGACGGTTTCACAAAACCGTCTGTGATGAGGCATCTACTATGAGGCTTTCTGTAGTAGTGAGCCATATTCTAGAAAATACAATCGCAATTAGGATGGACTACCCAATAACATGGCAAAGTATAAAAATATGCAAAATGACCTTTCTGCTTTGGCGCCTATCTCTTCTCCATCAAAGCCCTTCCCTGCCTTCTTCCACTCTAGCCGTGCCTATGTTGTCACCGTTGCCTCACAAGCTACACACTGTGCGTCTCACTGTGCACTAGTAGTCACTACCTTGTGCATCAGGCCTCGGAGGGAGGAGCATTGAGAAGAGCATCTGGTCGTGCATGGAGAAGGATGAGCAAGAATTTGTAGCAGCGGTAGAGGGGGGAAGGAAGAGGAAGAGGGGGATGGTTTTGACAATGGGTGGAACTCCGAGGTGATGATTTGCAGTCATGGAGGCCCTAGTGAAGGGGATAGGGGCAAATGTAGTATTTTGTAAAATTCTCATCAACCTGACATAAAAGACTAACAGAAACGCTAACTATTGTAGAATCTGAGCTCAAGTTAGGCTTCGAGCCGGAGCATATGCATGGGAGCTCCAACTTATACCTAGAATCTAAGAGCCACAGCCTAACCAAATGACCTCTTAGAACAAAGGAATTAAGAGGAACTATGTGGAAATTATTACACTTTATTTTTTCTTTTTGTAAATCACAACTTACCATGATTGACACACTACGACCCTGCTCTAGCATTGGTGTCACAGCCATTGGCGCTGCCTAGCGATACTAGGGTGAAACAAACCAAATCCCCCACACCCAAAGAATACTTGGTATTGTTGCTTGTGAATAAGAGAATAGTTAGTGTTTTAAGCAAAGAGGGAATATAATGAGGGTAAAAGAGATAGAAGGTTGTAAATTCTTGATATATAAGAGCAAAAGAGAGGAAAGGCGACTAAATTCATATGCATGCCTCATATGTAGACAAGATTGGAAATCTTATATACCTTGTATTTTGAATTGGAGTGACGTAGGATTCTTCCCTCATGGCTCTACAAGCTAGAGAAGTCAGTGAACGCTAGCTTCATAGTCTTTTTTTAGACGAGCTTCCCAGTCTTTGTAGAATTCAAGCTCAAACAAAATCTAGGCTCGAGCATTTGTCATGGGAGCCCCAGCTTATTCATTGAATTATGTGCAAATTACTACACTGTTGTACACCAAACAGCCCCTTAGAATAACGGAGTTTTGTTGAATGTTGTTACATTTTCTTAGAATCCTGTTAGGAAGCTATGAAATCGTTTATGCGTAGGTAGTAAATGAAACATCATACATTTTGATACAACGTTCAGGGTCCATTCCAAGTAACAGAGCTCCATTATGTTAATAGATGGGCACCCAAATCCAATCCATGTATCCAAGTACTGTTCAAGACAAAAGGTACATTCTATCTTGATGTTTATATAGGTTAATACATGAACTGAAATGTCAAGCTGGCGTCACAGAATAATCTACAAAAGGGAACAAAATCAACCTAACATTGTTCTTACATCTGAACCAGATGCGCAGAATATTGTTTCATGATAAAGATATTGCTACAAATTCTTACTCCTTTTCATTGATGCAGTACTGAATAAATCCATGGAAAAGGTAGCAATAATTAACAATACGCAAACACTAAGAATCTCATATGCACTCCCACTCAAGTCATAAGCCATAGTATGCGGTAGCAAAAATAGGGTAATCAACACTGTCGGTGTTGTGGCTACAGACCAAACAGAGAGAGATGGTAGTGGAGAGTAATGAAGATAAGTGTAATGGCCTGGTCCTCCCATGGCTTACCGCCATATATATATGCATATGAGGAGCGCTACAATAGTGCCCTTACATTGGAGTGTCCTTTAGGGGTGCTTATGTCATTACACATGGCCTATTCTGGCCTTGTAATCTCCTCGCCAGCTCGGGTTTAGGTGGGGGCCACCCCTACGACAGAGCCTCTCATGGTAAAGGGCTTCACAAGGCCGGGCCATGTCGCCGAGTCCTTGGCCCCTCCGTCCCGCGCACCGTGAGCTCGCCCAGACTCGACCCGGCCGTGCCGCGGCGGGCGCAGCGTCGGCCTTGCTGCGACGCCGGACTTCCAAGGCCCACGTGGTGCAGCGTGCGGCGTGGTGCGGCGCGTTGAGGCGCCGTGACTATTAATATGGCGCGACTTCCGTGGTTGGACTTCCGATGGTTGGACTTCCACGGTTGATTCCTCGCCGATTGGGGTATATATAGCGCCGTGAGGCGTTGCTCCTGCGTATATTGTGATAGAAGTCGCTCCCTAAAATGGGCCCAGTGCATCAACATTCCCGGTGATGCTGAGCGCTTGGGGAATGTTGATGCACGTATGGAGGTCTATTTTTCCGGGAGCTTGATCGTACGGTTATCGACAACCACCGCGCTTCGACCTGCACCTACACGCCAGAGGCGACGGCGAAGTCCGCCTGTTTTTCTTAATAGGCCTACCATGGTGGGTGTTCCCGAGGGAGCCCACGCATTACCTTGTATGTTGATGCAATCGTAGGTGGCCTATTAAGGAAAACGAGGCGCATTTCGCAGACAAGACGCCCGTCGGCCGGCGCCTAGCTGAAGTAGGCGCGCGCTCCGCCCCTACCTTCAACGGGTGGCGCGGCCGGGCGCCTAGTCGGCGAGGGCGCGCGCCCGTCCCCTACCTTCGAACGGTGGCGCGGCCGGCGCCTAGTCGGCGTAGACGCGCGCGCCTCGCCGCCTTCCTCGCGAACGGTGGCGTGCCGGGCGGCAGTCGGTCGCCAGACGCGCGCTCCGCCCGCTACCCTTCAACGGGTGGCGCTGGCCGGGCGCCTGTCGGTAGACGCGCGCGCTCCGCCCGCTACCTTCGAACGGGTGGCCGCGGCCGGCGCCAGTCGGGCGAAGCGCGCGCGCCCGCCCCTACCATCGAACGGGTGGCGCGGCGGGCGCCAGTCGGCGAGACGAGCGCGCGCTCCGCCGCCTTCCTCGCGAACGTGGGCGCGGCCGCGCCAGGTCGAGTAGACGCGCGTGCCCGCCCGCTACCCTTCGAACGGTGGCAGCGCTATTATCGTGGTGACCGAAAGGTGTTCGGTCGCCACCAAGTATATGTGAACCTGCTGTGGTCGCACACTTAACGGGTTGGAACACTAATTCGAATGTGATTCTGATGTGGGCTCAATTCGGATAGAGATCCTGATAGACTCCTATTGGGCCTCGGTCCACGAGGCCCAAGTGAGGAGGTCTATATATTTGGAGGCGGGGTGAGGGATGTACGCTCGCTCCTCCCGAGCAAAACCCTAGCCGCCACCTCCCGAGCCAAACCCTAGCCGCCGCGAGTCTTTGGTACACTCGCGATCGGCGTTCACCCTGGACGTGTGGATACCGTGGAGGCGCCGCTCGTTGCGGCGTTGATCGGCATCAACAAACTGCGATTGGATCTGCCGTGGTGTGGTTGATCGCGTGGAGGAGACGATCCGTCGGACGATCGGCTACTTCCACTACTACCTCGACGCTGCGTGGTTGGATCGGCTTCTCCAACTCTTCTTCACATGCGCTGCGCCTAGTGGTAACGATCTATGATCCCTCCTTAGCATGATGTCCCGGTGTGCGCGGTAGAAATTTTTATTTTCTCGCTATCGTAGCCTACGCGCGTGCCTTCAGCAGTATCGAGCCATCTTGCTTAGTTTGCGATTCTGGATCAGCGCATATGATGATATGCGGTTGTAGTAGATCGGATCTATTATAGTCTAGATCACTCGGCTCATGTGATGAATCAATGGTAGCACGGTTGATGAGATCAATCGTGAATAGGGTTGATGAGGCACGATTGTATCACTACTAGTGCCCTAGAGATTGTCTCGATCGGCATAAGGTGGTTATGTCAATACTAGTAGGATACGAACTCGATAGCCTCGCCGCTGGGAATACTAGTGCCCTAGAGATTGTCTCGGATCGGCATAAGGTGGTTATGCCGAATACTAGTAGGTTACGGATCCGATGGCTCGCCCAAAGGAAAAACTAACATCCTAGAGAATGTCCTGATCGCATAAGGTGGTTGTGCCAATAGTTTTTCCGCTGCGATTTCATAGATTGGATCCGTAAATTTCAGAGGGTGTTGAGTGGCGCCGCTCAAGCCCGCGGCGCGCCTCGACCCCGCTCACGACGGCCAATGGGACCGCCGTATGCACCCGCTTTGTATAGCGTCATGGGTTCACATCGTTAGGTAGAATACGATTCTACGCCTAACTTGTTTTTGCAGAGAATGATGTGAATGGTATGGCCCTATATCTTATTGGAATGTATGAGATGTATGTGATGCATGTAACATCTGCTCATGGCTCATGTCATGATTATTTTAGCTATTGTTAGCTGTCTATATTGTATTTAACGACTGTGTGTATGACCTTAATGCTTGAATCTATCTTTGTAATCTTCAATTTCTAGCTATTATAGGTAGTAGCCTAGTTTTGAGGTTACAAGCTTTCAAGCATGGTGGCCTAAAGGAGTGATGTGGAGGATGGAGATCGTCTCACACCTACATGGAGATGGAGATCACCATTTTTGGGCCATACTACTTCACAGCTTAAATGTGTTTATCTCGTGATATTATCTATCTTATTCTTATGCAATGTTTTTGTGATATGTTGCTTTGGTAGGATAGAATCCTCATAAAATTAGGTGTTCATGCCCTTCCATATGTTGCACTTAAAGATAATGATCACCGCATGGTAGGTCTACCAAAGTAGAGTGCCGTCGTTATCATCATTATTTGGGGTAGATGTCGGACATCTACATGCGGAAGCATTTGGTTTACTTAACAAGGTTATCAAAACAGCTTTGGACCTTGGGGCATATGTTGGGGCAGGGCATATTGATGTCACCCAACAAGCAAGAGTCACATAGGGATGTGATTAGCAAGGTGTTGCTTACCCATGTCACTAGTTTTCTAGCCGTGATGCCAAAGCTCACTAGGAATTAGTGAAATGAGGATCTTGACCCACTATGTAACTTAGAGGAGTTTTGTTGCAAACACATAGTGGAGTCTTTTGTTAAATAGTTTAATAAAAGATGAACATAAATATAGTGCTAAACTTTGCATATTCTTTGTTGTAGATCATGTCAACTAATGCCGCATCCAGTTCTTTTTAATTTGCGATCTATTCTTGAGAAAGAAAACTCAATGGAACGAACTTTATGGATTGGTATCGCAACTTGAGAATTGTTCTCAAGCAAGAGCGCAAGGAGTATGTCCTTGAGTCTCATTATCCCGATGACTTGCCTCGATAATGCCATCATGCTGCCGCACGAAGAGCTTATGAGAAGCAAACGAATGATTACCTTGATGTGAGTCGCTCTCATGCTAGCCACAATGTCCTCTCGAGCTTGTAGCAATATGAGAACACAGATGCCTACAATATCATTGTGGGGTTGCGTGGTATGTTTGAGAACCAAGCAAGGGTGAGAGGTTCAACACTTCAAAGTCCTTGTTTGCGTGCAAGTGCTTCTATGGGAATCCCACCCTCATGTGATTAAGATGATTGGCTACATTGAGAGTCCGGAAAAGCTTGGTTTTCCCTTAGCCAAGAGTTGGCTACGATGTGATTCTCCGCCGCTCCCCGAGCTTTGAGCCATTCATATTGAACTATCACATGAACAACATGGATAAGACCTTGGCAGAGTTGCATGGGATGCTAAAAGTCACGAGGAAAGCATTAAGAAAAGCAGCAATCATGTGATGATGATGCAGAAGGCAAGGGCAAGCCCAATGTCAAGAAAGGCGCACAAAGAAAGTTAGCTCCCGATGAGATCGCGAGCGGTTCTAAGGCCAAGCAAGTCAAGAAGGGCGCTGCTCCTAATGCGATTGTTACTATCGTAAGCAATCGTGTCATTGGAAAAGGAACCGCCAAAGTACTTGGAGGATCTTGAGAAGAAGAAGGGAAGTACGACTTCCTCTCGTATAAATGTTATAGAGATCAATCTTGCTACTTCACCACCGATTCTGGGTATTTGATACCGGATCGGTTGCTCACCTTTGCAAATCGCTGCGGGGCTAAGAAGAAGTAGAAGTTTGAGGAGGAGCGGCGGATCTTCGCTGGCAATGGAGTAAAAGTTGTTTGCGGTCGCTGTTGGCACCATGCCATTGTCTTTACCTTCGTGATTAGTTTTGGAATTGAATAATTGTTATTGTGTTCCATCTCTTTCCAAGAACATTATTTCGCTTCATGTTTGCAAGCGTATGTTATGACTTTAGATCGTGAACAATGGTTGTTCTCTTTATTTCAAAGATATGTTCTATTGTCATACTCCATTGGTGAATGAGTTATATGTTCTTACTCTTGAAGAGTCACCACCTATAACATTAATGCAAAGAGGCAACGTTCAATGATTTAAATCCCACGCTTATTTGGCATCGCCGCTTAGGTCACATAAATGAGAAACGCATGGAGAAGCTCCATAGAGATGGTATTCTGCACTCATTTGATTTTGAATCATTTGAGACATGCGAATCTTGTTTACTTGGCAAGATGACAAAGGCACCTTTCACCGGTCAAGGTGAACGGGCAAGTGACTTATTGGCACTCGCACATCTCCATGTATGTGGACCAATGAGCTCAATAGCCGAGGGGGTTTTCAGATTTCATAACTTTTATCGATGACTTTAGTAGATATGGGTATATCTACCGATGAAGCATAAGTCCAATCCTTTGAAAAGTTCAAAGAATTCCAAAATGAAGTGCAAAATCATTTAGGCAAGACAATCAAGTTTCTACGATCCGATCGTGGAGGCGAGTATTTGAGCCATGAGTTTGGCAATCATCACAAGGATTTTGGAATTGTTTCACAATTGACTCGCCAGAACACCTCAATGGAATGGGGTATTCGAACGGAGAAATCGCACCTTATTAGATATGGTGCGCCCATGATGAGCCAAAGTGATCTTCCGTTGTCTTTTGGGGTACGCTCTTGAAACAAATTGCTTTCACACTAAAACAGGTTCCATCAAAATCGTGAGAAAAGACACCATATGAGATGTGGACAGACAACGCCCTAGCTTGTCTTTTCTTAAGATTTGGGGATGTGAGGCTTATGTAAAACGTTTACAATTTGATAAGCTCACCCTAAATCGATAAATGCTTTTTATCTGTATCCTAAGGAAACAAAAGGATATTACTTCTATAATCAAGGAGAAGGCAAAGTGTTTGTCGCCTCGCATGGTGTCTTCTTAGAGAAAGAGTTTCTCTCAAGAAGGGATAGTGGAGCACTGCAACTTGAAGAAATTCGAGAAACACTGAAACATTTCAGCTCCTACTAACCACAACAGATGAACAAACTGTTGAAGAACCTGCTAGGACACACCGCACCACGAGGTCGAGAGGTCACGTTGTGCACCGAGAGGTACATGTTCTTGACTACTCAACAACGGGACATATTGTTGTTAGACAACGATGAGCCTAAGACCTATGAAGAAGCGATGGTGGGACCAGACTCGAGAAATGGCTTGAAGCCATGAGATCCAAATTGAATCCATGCACGAGAATCAAGTTTGGAACTTGGTTGATCCACCGATGGTGTTAAAACCATTGAGTGCAAATGGATTTTCAAGAAAAGATAGACATAGATGGAAATGTTCACATCTATAAAGCGCGACAGGCCAAAGGTTTCAAACAAATTCAAGGTGTTGATTATGATGAAACTTTTCGCCCGTCGCAATGCTAAAGTCTATTCGATCATTCTAGCGATTGCTGCATATTTCGACTATGAAATATGGCAAATGGATGTCAAAACAGCTTTCCTTAATGGAAATCGAGTGAGGATGTGTACATGACACGCCCCACGGTTTTGTCGATCCGCAATCACCGAAAGATATGCAAGTGCAAAGATCCATTTATGGATTAAAGCAGCATCTCGAGTTGGACCATTCGCTTTGATGAAGTAATCAAAGGGTTTGGTTTCATCAAGAACTAAGAAGAGCCTTGTGTTTACAAAAAGGCTAGTGGAGCGCACTCGTGTTTACGGTCTTATATGTGGATGACATATTACCGATCGAAATGACATTCCTATGCTCGAATCATTAAGTCTTCATTGAAAATAGTTTCTCTATGAAAGACTTAGGAGAGGCTGCATATATTCGGGGCATCAAGATCTATAGGGATAGATCAAGAAGGCTAATTGATTAAGCCAAGATAATGACATTGACAAGGTGTTGAAAAGGTTCAACATGCGTGATTCCAAGAAAGGCTTCCTACCTATGTCACATGGTATAAATCTTAGCAAGAGTCGGTCCTAGTACACCGATGAGCGGATAAATGAATGCGATTCCATATGCTTCGCTATGGGATCCATTATGTATGCCATGCTTTGTACACGCCCGCATGTCTCAGATGCTTTAAGTGCTACAAGTAGATACCAGATCGGATCCGTGAAAGTCACCGGATTGCAGTGAAGAACATCTTGAAGTACTTGAGAAGAACTAAAGATGTGTTCCTCGTCTATGGGGTGAGGAAGAGCTCGTTGTAAATGGTTACACCGATGCTAGCTTCCAAACCGACAAAGATGATTTTAGATCGCAACTGGATTTGTGTTCTCGCCTGAATGGCGGTGCGGTGAGTGGAAGAGTTCCAAGCGTGAGACCTGCTGATTCTACAACGAAGTCGAGTACATAGCACTTCCAAGTCGCTAAAGAGGTTGTTTGATCAAGAAATTTGTTTCAGCTTGGTGTGGTGGCTAGTGCCTCCACCCAATGGACCTCTCTCGTGACAATAGTGGGGCCATTGCGCAAGCCAAGGAGTCTAGATCGCACCAAAGTCCAAGCACATTCTATGGCGATTTCATCTCATCCGCGAGATTGTGGAGAGAGGCGATGTGAAGATATGCAAAGTACAAACGGATTTGAACATTGCAGATCCGCTGACAAAGCCGCTCCCCCGACCAAAGCATGAGGCTCACACTAGGGCAATGGGTATTAGATACCTACATGGTTGACTCTAGTGCAAGTGGGAGATCTGTTGGTGATATGCCCTAGAGGCAACATGGAGATGTTGAATATATCACATACTATGTTTATGATACATTGCTTTGTTCCTTGAAATAGACATTATCATTATTGATCAATGAGTATGTGACTTATTCATGAGACTCTTAATGCCAAAATGTTGCTATTTCTAAATGATCCATGATCATATATCATATGAGGAACAAATATGATTCAAAGATCAACATATGTATTGATTGATGATCATGTCTCATGGATCATGGTATGGAGATACCAAATCAATAATATGGACATGTGTTAGTGAACATATGTTGATAGACCCGCCATGAGACAACTGCAGAGATTCCATGTGTCATTAGTTGGTCTCAAGTAGTGTTTATGTAGAATCCTTAGACTTGAGATCATCATGGTTCCTAACATGCGTAGTAGCCTATTTTGGGACTACTAACCACTACTTAAGAATCGGGTAGTCATAAAAGTAGTCTTCGGTTTGCTATGAAACATGTAGTGGGATGTGAATGATCAAGATAGAATTTGCCCCTCCTTATGGGAGAGATATCTCCGGCCTCGATGTAATGGATTATGAAAGTGCATGGCCATGCCAATGTGATTGAGGAGTCAATCACAAGTTTATAATCTATCACGGAATCGAGAGAGTGATTGAGCTATTAAGAGGATGACACAGTGTCTCGCTTGAGCTTAATCTATATCGTGAGGCAAAGGGATTCGCACATGAGAACATTACAGTGTTCAATTGATATGATCTTTACGTATACTTTGGGGTTAATATGTCTTGCTAGAGGCCATTATTATCAGGTGACCGGAAAGGTGTTTCCGGTCGCGACCAAGTATATGTGAACCTCACAGTGGTCGCACACTTAACGGTTGGAACACTAATTCAATGTGATTCGGATGTGGGCTCAATTCGTTAGAGATCCTGATAGACTCCTATGGGCCTCCCACGAGGCCCAAGAGGAGGTCTATATTTGGAGGCGGGGTCGAGGGATGTACGCTCTGCTCCTCCCGAGCAAAACCCTAGCCGCCACCTCCCGAGCCAAACCCTAGCCGCTCGCGAGTCTTGTACACTCGCGATCGGCTGCCCACCCGGGACGTGGATACCGGTGGAGGCGCTGCTCGTTGGCGGCGTTGATCGGCATCAACAAACTACTGCATTGATCGCTGCGTGGTGTGGTTGATCGCGTGGAGGAGACGATCTGCTCGGACGATCGCTACTTCCACTACTACCTCGACGCGGCGTGGTTGGATCGGCTTCTCCAACTCTTCTTCATTTGCATCGCGCGTCTAGTGGTAACCCATCTATGATCCTCCTTAGCATGATGTCCGGTGCGCGCGGTAGAAATTTTTATTTTCTCGCTATCGCAGCCTACGCGCTGCCTTCACACTACCCTTCGAACGGGTGGCGCGGGCCGCGCCTAGTCGGCGAGGCGCGCGCTCCGCCCCTACCCATCGAACGGTGGCGCTGCCGCACCTAGTCGGCGAGGCGCGCGCGACTTGGGCTCTTTGATGCGCCTTGCGCTATATCGTTCCTTGAATCACGCCGTCCTCGCCCGACAGGTTAGGTTCCCGCATCGTGCGACCCGACACGCCCGGCACGCGCGCCTATGACCGCTGGGCGGCGGATGTGGACGGTTATGTGTTTGCAGCCGCCGCCTTTCCTAGGCAAGGGGGACACGGGCGGCAGCGAGTGGCGCCCGTGGTCGTGACCTTCCAACATAGGTGGGCGCCGTGCCAGACGGGCGCGCTTGTGCTCGACCTCCGCGACTCTTCGCTTGATTACGGGAAGCGTGCGGGGTGGGCCTTTACACCTGCAGCTTGCACCGCGACGCGGATCGCTGCGACGCCGAGAGCGACGGTGGGCGCAGGCGGCTTGAAATAGCCCCGTAATAGCGCCCCCGCACCTTTGCGCCTCTTCCTCGTTATGCCGCCTTCCCACCTTCGCGCTATCTTCACCGTGATTGGTCTCGCTGCAGAGCGATGGCCTCCAACAGCGAGCGCCAGCGGTTGGTGGCTCTCGCTATTCGCCGCGATCCTCGCCGTTGAGGTGAAATACGCGCCCAGAGCGCGACCGGCCGCGGCCGACCAGAGCGGGTGGCGGCGAGGAAGGCACGCTCGCGAGCTAGGCTCCTCGCCGCGGTCGAAAGACGATCCAAGGACTTCTGCGCTGCGGGAAGCTGTCCGGCGCCACGACATACGATTGCCCGCCGACGAGACGGAACCGCATCCCGAGAGGTCGGAGGCGATCGTATTCGCGTTGCTTTTCGACGCGGCCCGATCCTGGCGAGCGTGGTGGGCGACGATCGCGGACCTTCGGCCGAGCCGGCGCATCCGACCTCAAACGCCGTGGGCCCGGCCGCGGTGTACGCCGTGGCCTCAAGGCCGGGCGTCTTGCCTGGCCACGCTGTCGCTTATCTCCACGAGGCGCGATGCCACCGGCGGCGGCCGGAGGGGCGGACGTCGCCGAGCTTTGGCGCCTCTTTACTCCGCTGTCTTGTAAGAAGCTCTTCCTCGCGAACTCAACTCGCGGGAAGTAGGAGTCTTCTCGATGAAGCGTGGTTCTACCACCGTGGAGAGCGAGCGCCTCCGTGTCGGGCGGCCGACGCTGCGTTCAAGCCTTCGCCTACGAACGCTCGATGATGAGGACAAGCGAGGGTCAAACGGCCGTAGGCATGGCCGCCGCTTTCAATATGCGCGACCTGCCGAAGAGTACGTGATGTACGCGTGGCCCCGCTTGTTTACGATCGCATCTTGCCGCCGAGAGGCGCCGAGATGATAATGTTTCGTGGGTTTGCTTGCACACCCGCCCGGCCCGTAAGCCTCGACAGCGCCTCCTTTGCCGACGCGAAATGCGCGCATCGCGTCGATGTCGTTCTCCTTGCTTCGTGGATTCTTGAGGAGGCGAGCAAGCCGCGCGCGCGGTTCCCGGGTCCGTACACCACTAGGGAGCACGAAAAGATGCGCCCGCCGCCACCAAGGCGGGTCAGGCGATTAAACCGCGGTGCGAGGTCCCGCCTTGCCGCTGCCGGACCGCGGTCGCCCAGCCGATGGTGGAGCGAAGAAGAAGACTCGCCTCGAAGAGGCCGCAGCTGGGCACCGCCGCGCCTGCGCTAGTGTTTCCGAGGACGCCGCGACGCGAGTCGACCGCGAGGTACGCCGATTCGGGCGTGATGGCGAAGCCGGCGGTAGGTGTCTTCGCAGCGCCCCGACGGTGGGTTTGCCGCGCGCGCGGAGGGGGAAGCCTCACCACCCGCCGGAGTCACCGAGGCGGATCCCGTGGCGGACCACCGATGCCGAGGAGAGGCCTCACGGCGCCGCTCACGGTGCAGAGGCGCTCATGGGGCGCACGTAGCCGTATATCTTGCCGCCGCGCTGGGACCGGCGCCCCTTCGACCATCGCTACATGGGACCTTCGCCCGGCGTCGCAAATGCGGGTCTTCTCGACCACGGCCGCGAGGGCAAGTGGCGCCGTTAGTCGCCCGCCAACGGCCATGCGTCGGCGATCGAGCCCACCGACACCGCTGGATTTGTTGTGGCCACGCATCGGCGCGGGACGCCAGGCGACGACGCCGTCCCACCGCGGGCAGCCACGGCCTCCCGAACGCGTGAGGCTTCCGTCTGCGCGGAACCATCCTTCGCCACCGGCGTAAGGTGGCCGAGCTTACTCGTTTATGATTTTATGCCTGGAGTGGTCACCCACCTCCTTCTTTACAGGTTGCTCATCCCGGCGGGAGCATCCGACGGAACCCGGGCCTCCGTGTTCGCGGAACCCCGCGACTTCGTGCCTCCCGAGACGCCAAGGGCGTGGCGCGATTGTGATGACGCGCCAGAGCGCCGACCGCAGTGCGCAGCCTACGGCGTGGCGCCGAGGACGCCGAGGTGTCCGTGAGGTAAGTACTCGCGACCACGCTCAGAGTCTAGCCGAGTTTGCTAAGTCTTTTCCTTCGCAGACACTCGTGCCGGGCGTGCCCCGCAGCGCCTATGCTCGTGAGCCAAAGCGCCGAGGATAGGCCGCGAGCCGCCGAGGGGCTGCGCGCAAGCCTCGACGCCGCTCGCCCGTGACGCCCGCATCCGCCACCGGAAGCGGAATGCGCCTGCGAGGCGCACGCCGACGGGCTTGTTGCGTCGGCGCAGAATCAGCCGCGCAGCACCGCTGATAAAAGTTCGCGGTGGAGCGGATGGGCTCTCGAGTAGGTCGGCGCTAGAGAAGGAGAAAGGCGAACTTGCTCTTGCTCTAGCGAGCGCAACCGGACGGGCGACGCCTGGTTGCTCGGGACGCCATCCGCGCCGGAGAGCCATCTTCGCGGGCCGGTGGCGAGGTGCCGGACGCGCCTTCGTCCGAGAGTTGCCTCGCGCCCGTTGATCGATACGCCAACGCCGCGCGACGTGGCGACGCCCTCGGCACCCATCGCGCTGCGACTTCTGCCTGCTTGGCGCGCGCCTCCAAAGACCGCGGCAGACGCGATGTCGCCGGCTGAATGACCCCACCGAGAGATCGGCGGGCCGAGTAATGTCCGCCGCCCGCTCCGCCCGCCGTGCCTCTCTGGGCCCTTCGCGACCGGATCCGGGTCCTGGCCAGCGGAAGTCAGACGGATCGAAGCCCGGTCGCCTATGGGACGGGAGCTCGCCACTTT
This sequence comes from Dendrocalamus sinicus, assembly GCA_036346575.1. Classification (NCBI taxonomy): domain Eukaryota; kingdom Viridiplantae; phylum Streptophyta; class Magnoliopsida; order Poales; family Poaceae; genus Dendrocalamus; species Dendrocalamus sinicus. The sequence goes on along the minus strand of JAYEVI010000193.1, from coordinate 11,014 downwards.
CTCGATGGGGTCCTCGACGCGATGATGGCGCATCGGCCCTCCGGGCGCCGGAACCTCGCAGTTCCGAGTGCCGCGCGCCTAGGTGTAGGCGCGCGCGTACTGCCCTTTGTTTTTGTTAATAAAGCGCACACTTTCGTGATGCATGCTGATTTTCACCTATATCCTGCAGCTTCCTTGTCAGGCTGGCCTGGCGCCGACCTTTCAACCCGACAACGCTTCAACGCCGCGAAGGGTCAAGATTCGCCGACTTTTGGGCGAACCGGCCTTCGAAGCGAGGAGCTTTGCTGCAGTTAAGGACGAACCTGCAGTAGCGCTTAGAGCGCCGGATGTTGGCGGACTTTGTATATGTGACTCTTCCCAGCGTGCCTCCCGCACTTTAAGTTGTGTGTCAGGTGTCGATGCCACCGTTGGCGCACGTAGCCGCGCTGTGGTTCCGTAGAAAGGACAAACCGCAGACCGACGTGCAGCGGAGGCGGACCTCCGCGATTTGCCTTGCTTTATAGTCCGAGACTTCGCGGCGCGTGAGGCGGCCTCGACGCCACGCCTTCATTTAGAGTCCGTAGACTAGTGTGCGGAGGCTAACTCGACGCCGCAAGACTCGCGCGCAGGAGCCACGCCGACGCCACGCCTTATTTAGAGTCCGTGGACTATCGCGCGCGGAGCTAGGCTCGACGCCACGCCTTCTTTATAGTCCGAGACTCGCGCATGGAGCCACGCCGACGCCACGCCTTATTTAGAGTCCGTGGACTATTGCGCGCGAGCTAGGCTCGACGCCACGCCTTCTTTATAGTCCGAGACTCGCGCGCGGAGCCACGCCGACGCCACGCCTTATTTAGAGTCCGTGGTACTATTGGCGCAGCGAGCCAGGCTCGACGCCACGCCTTTCTTTATAGTCCGAGACTCGCCGCGCGAGCTAGGCTCGACGCCACGCCTTATTTAGAGTCCGTGGGACTATTGCGCGCGGAGCCAGGCTCGACGCCACGCCTTATTTAGAGTCCGTGGACTATTGCGCGCGGAGCCAGGCTCGACGCCACGCCTTCTTTATAGTCCGAGACTTGTGCGCGCGAGCTAGGCTCGACGCCACGCCTTATTTAGAGTCCGTGGACTATTGCGCGCGCGGAGCTAGGCTCGACGCTACGCCTTCTTTATAGTCCGAGACGGCGCCAGGGCATCCCCGCGCGTATTTTGTTTATACCACCCCGCCGCCTTGGCGACGGCGAGTGCACACGCGAACGCGCGCCTTTGGTTTATACTCGGCCCGCCACCTCGCAACGCCGAGTGCACACGCCAACGCGGCGCCTTTGGTTTATACTCGCCCCGCCTCCTCGGCGACGGCGAGTGCACACGCGAACGCGCGCTTTGGTTTATACTCAGCCCGCCCTCGGCGACGGCGGAGTGCAATACGCGAACGCGCGCTTTGGTTTATACTCGCCCCGCCTCGGCGACGGCGAGTGCACGCGCGAACGCGCGTTTTGGTTTATACCGATCAGCCCGCCTCGGCGACGGCGAGTGCACACGCGAACGCGGCGCTTTGGTTTATACTTCGCCCGCCTCGGCGACGGCGAGTGCACGCGAACGCGCGCTTTGATTATACTCAGCCCGCCACCTTGGCGACGGCGAGTGCACACGCGAACGCGGCGTTTGATTTATACGCGCGGCGCGTGGCGCTGCTGCCGCGCGCGCTTCTCACCGCGTGCTCGATGTGACGAAGAAGAATTAACGGCAAACAACGATCTTCATTATATCCCCGCTATGCGCGGGTGAGCGACTACAAGGGGTGAATATATCGACCGCTTACCCTTGATGCCGCCGCAGCCTCTGAGTCGCTCAGGACGCCCTCAGGCTCGCGCAGCGCCTATGGATGACCTCACGAACCTCCGCGCCGGACGCCGCTCTAAGGGCGCTGGGCTGGCAGGCGCGCGGCATCCGTGCTCGCTCGATGCGCCGAGCCATATCCTCGTCGCCTGACGGTGATGATGGTCCTGGGGCCCGGATTTTCGCGCACAGATAGCCATGATGTGGTACCGCGCCAAGGAGTTGAGGATTGGCGCCCTGTAATGGCATTGTAGGATACGGAGGTCGACCACGCCGAAGGTGGCCTCTTCGTCCGCATACTGTCATTTCGACCGGCGAAGACCTGGCCGACCGCCCGCCCGCAGGGGCCGCCCTCCCAAGCCCCGCAGTTGGGATTCCCGAGGCCCCAGCGGCTTCGAGGAATCCCCATCCGTCGGCCGCCGCAAACAAGACGTCATGAACTACCTCCGCCCACCGCGCGCGCCCACGCCGCATCCCGCGATGGTGACCCGGATGACCGTGGGGTCCCGATGAGGGAAGTCCACACTTGGGCGCCATCGTGTGAATGTAACTCGTGCCGCGCCTATTCCGGCCGGTGCTGCGCCGATATGCCGCCACGCGATGTAGTCTTCACGCAGTAGGCCTTCGCCGCCGCCGAGGCGAATCCCGCCAGAGCCGCCGGATATGACATTAATGACCGCGTAGGTTGCGCCCGGGCTCGCAGCCGATAGGAGGCCTTCCCGAGGTCGCCAGACGTGGAGCTTGATCCGCAAGGTGCCTTCGCTGTATTCCTCGCGCCGACCGCATCCGCGCGCCGCACCGCATGGGGGCCTCGATGGAATTGGACGGGCCACCGCAGCGCGCGCCTCCGGTTCTCGCCCCGAAGCGACATTGCCGCGAGCGCCGCGATGGAGGTGCCGTTACGGTATCATGATTGTCGCGCCGTGACTAAGCACCACACTCGATGCCGGGTCGCCATAGTTCCACGCACTTATCGCCGCGTCTCGCCACGCGCCGCCCCGCCGCGCGCCCGGCCGCCGCCACTGAGCGCCGGGACCCGCCACGGCGTCGGTAGGACGCATCGCCGCCGACCTTTGCCGGCCGCGCTGGGCTGATCCGATGACTCTATGCGGGTTGTCTCGCGGCCGGGCGCGCCCTCGATGACTCTCGCCACGCTTCCTTTCAAGAGCCGCCTTCGTGGATCTTCGCTTTTGCCGAGGCTCCGCCCGTTAGTGTCGAGTCGTCACCTGCCTTCGCCGCCTTCCTCCGCCCCGCGATTCTTCCATCTTGTCAAAGAGCCGCCACCGCCTTGATTGGCTTCCACGCATTGTATTCGCCATCGGGCCCGATGAAGGCCCCGATGGCTGCATTGACGATGGTGGTCTCGCTGACGCCCTTCACTTGACATCGCAATCTTGGCGGCGCTTAAGTAATCCCGGAGTTTCTCCGAGGGTTTTGCTTCACGCGAAGAGTTGGTCCGCCACCCGGCCGACGTAGTTTCCGAAGTTGTTGTGGAGGCGGACGCAGAGCCGCTCCCACGCCAGATGGAGCCCGCCGGTAAAACCAAGAGAGCACCACCCTTGTAGCGCAAGAGGGAGTCCTTTTCTTCGTGGCGCCGCCTCCGCCACGCGCCGATCGCTGTTTCAGATATGCAGCACGAACTCACGGGGTCCGTGTTGCCTTTGCGCAGTCGATGGCGCTTAGGGAACTTGAAGTCTTCGCCATGGCGCCGCGCAGCCCCGCCGAGCGGGACTCGATCCACGCGCCGCAGCCGCACGCGGCTGACGCGTGGGCTTCGCGATCGCCCGCTCTCTCCGCCGCAGGGCTCGACGCGACAGCGGGCGCGCCCAACTCCCGAGCCTCTTTATATCTCTCCGACGGCCCACGGCGTCCCCGCCCGCTGAACGCTGAGAGCCGCCAGTGGCACTTTCCACCGCCGGCAGCGGGTCGCCGTACTCCAATGGGCGATCGGCGCGGGACGCACGCGCCGCGAGGTCCCGAAGCGCCGGCCGCCTCTGTCAGGGCTACTCGCACCACCCGGTCCGCGCCACCGCGAGGGGTTGCCGCGGGGCGGCGAGGTCACCGCCGCTGCGCCGGCGGGTCGTTGTCGCCGCACCTGCCGACGCTCTTCGACCGCTGGGTCGGCCATGGGCCCGCCCCGCGACGCCGGTAGCTGGGCGGTCGTCGCGTGCCGGTGCCGGGCGATCGCCGCGTGCCGGTGGACGAGGTTGGTCGCCACCGCACGAACGCCGGTTTTTTCGCCACCACGCCGCGCGCCGACGCCCGCCGCCGCTGGCGCCGGCCCCCCGTGCTCATACGGTGCTCGGCCGACCACCTTTCTTTCTTCGCCGCCAAGAAGCTTTTTCGGTGCCATCTTTTCCTTCTGGCTCAGTGCTTATCTCCGCCCTCCTACTGACGGCGCCAACCGTTGTGGCTGCATCAAATAGAGAGAGAGATGGTAGTGGAGAGTAATGAAGATAAGTGTAATGGCTCTGGTCCTCCCATGGCTTACCGCCATATATATATGCATATGAGGAGCGCTACAATAGTGCCTTTACATTGGAGTGTCCCTTTAGGGGTGCTTATGTCATTACACATGGCCTATTCTCGGGCCTTGTAATCTCCCGCCAGCCTGGTGGTTTAGTGGGCCACCCCACGATGCTCTTCTGCTGATCCAGATAAAGACCATGTTAGATGCGAGGAAGATAAATATATAAAGGTTAGATTGTATTAATCTACCTAAAGGGCTATATAGAGAGTACAGATGACACATAAGATTAAACTCTAAAACTAGAAAATACTACAAATATCCTTATATCCTTAATAACCCTCAAATATAAGGCATATGCAATAGCATTGTATTTGAAAGGGTTACCACTTAATAGGAAAATTAAAATTGAATCTTACGATATCATCATAGCATGAAGCTTTTGAAAATTATGTCGAGACCGTAAGATCTCCATCCATTCATGCGGCAAAACAAAGTAGATCAAGCTTGAGACGACATTGGCACCGGAAGGAAAGCGGTAGCCTTAAAAACTCTCATGGCAGCTAGAGGAAGCGGTGGCAATATAACTTCTCTACAATTTGCAACAAATAAAGAGAAGAGCGACTGTTGTGGTCATAATGAAAAGGAGAGAACCACACTGATCCAAGAGAATGAACCATAGCTTGCAAAGCCACCTATTGACTAACATAGAAATTTGTAGACTCGCACGGCTTGGACAAACTAAAATAAATAAATACTATGGATTTAGATGGATAAAATGGAAAACTCAAAAGAAAAGACTCAAAGTTGTAGACACTAACAGCAAAGAACATCAACATCAAAATCTAAAGATGTAGATCCTAATAGCAAAGAACATCCTTCTGCAGCCTTGAAAAAATACTTGAATGGTGCAGCCACAGTTGTTGACTAGAGGAGAGGCCGGAGGAGGCTGATACTGCAGCACTGCAGGAGAGCACTAGAGGCGTGGCCTGGATCCGCCAAAGTGACGTTGGGGTGGCCGGATTCAGGCAAGGCACCGTCAACGGCCGAAGACTCACCAGATCCCGCCGCATGGGATCTAATGATCGCACGCTAGCCGAGGAGGCGATGGCCAACAGAGTAGCTAGTGTGAATGTTTAATCATTAATTTTGAAGAAAGAGGTATGATAAACAAGGGTGTTCTTGGGGTATTTATATTGGCTTTTGTTGATGGCTTTGGCTTTAGCTTATGAATAGTAAATAATTGTAGAGAAACGTAGAGAGAGACGCCGCATACATTTTGGTAAATATAAATGAAGTCAATACATGATGTAATACAATCGTAAGTACACTTCTGCCTTAAAAGCCATTTTGTTTGAAAGCTAGGTATCAGAAAGCCATTTACTATAAAAAGCACTTTAGAAGCCAAAGTGTTGTGCCTAAAAGTTTTATAGATCTATGATTGGTAATTTGTTTTATCTTAACGATCTAGGCCTCGATATCATATTTAGTGTTTTTATGTGTGCACGCTTTCACATCACCAAAAGAGTGTTATTTGATAGGTGTTAAAAGAATTCTACTATATTTAAAACATTCCTCTAGTATTGGCTTATGGTATCCTAAAGGTGCTAAATTTGACTTAATTGGATATTCAGATTCTAATTATGCGGGTTGCAAAGTGGATAGAAAAAGCACATCGTAGTTGTCAATTGTTAGAAAGGTCTTTAGTTTCATAGTCATCCAAGAAACAAAATTCGTGAGTCTCTATCCATCGTCAAAGCCAACATGTTCTCATGGTTATTATTGTGCTCAATTGCAATAGGTGAGGCAAATATTGATGAATTATGAAATTAAATTTGATAAAATGTCTTTTTGTGTGATAATGATAGTGTCGTGAAAATAGCTAACAACCCAATCCAACATTCAAGAACCAAGCATATAGATATACGCCACCACTTGAGAGATTATGTGAGCAAGGGAGATATAGTCATTAGCTACCGAGAGACCATGTGGAGGTGACCCCATGTGTGTGATGAGTAATTGACACGTGTTCTCAAAGTTTGAGTTTGATTTGTGCGCCTGCATGAGTTTCTTCTTCAAGCTAATGTATGATTATATTGTTTTGAGCAAAGCATATGTGATGTTTTCTTGTGTATGATGGTTGCAGGACTTTGAAGCTCTGGTCGTGGCGAGGCATGGATGGCCGGACTAGGCACAAGCGTGGCTGAGGTTGAAAGCTGCTCGAGATGTCAAGACGACGAGGCTTCGAGGTGGTTACAGGCTTGGACAACAAGAAAAGAGGAAGCTTCCAGAAGTTGCAAGAGTGGCGTTTTGGGAGAATACGCAAGGTCGCAAGAGGAAGTGGATCTTGTTAAGGCTATTGCAAAGTATGTGGAGTTAGTTGGTGTTATTGGGTAAAGGAAGTAGTAAACCCAAGATTCTAGAGGCTATATAGATGCTAGAACTCTGTGCATGTATGGGGGCTCCTTCGCTCTCGAGAGTAGTTGGCTCGCGTAAGTCCGGTTTTCTTTGTTTGACCTACGTGAGTTCTGTGTGTGTTGCTCAGATGTAAGATTGAGGATGAATTGGTCAGAGACAACTCTATGTAATCATTCATATCTATGAATCCATTTTGAGAAAACTTGAGCTTGAGTCATATGATTTTCTTGCATTTCTTTCTTTGTGCGAGCCTGCGCCCGCTTCTTCCTCTCTTTGCATCCTTGGTTTTGAGTTGATTTTTTGATGAAATAACTATAGAATCTTTTTCTCGTAATCGGTGTTCTTCATTAAAGCCATTTGGCTAGCCTATACCCTAGAGCAAGAAATTCAAGAGAAGTTTTCATCCCAAGAAATTGATTGCTTTCTCTTCTGCTTTTTCTCAATTTAGGGTTTACTATTTCACAAACATAGGAGTCTTGTTTCATGGTGATTTCGCTGAGGAGATTCTTTTATTTTGTGTTCTTGCCTTCAGAGGTTGTGCTCCTAAAATTTGTAAGTCTTGCATCCAAAAGATTCATGAATCTAAAGTTCGCCAAGAAAATTGAATCTGTAGCTTCCTCAGACTGATCCGTTGTCGCGCTAAAATCTCGCTATTGGTTAGCTTCTCGATTTCCAATGGAACATTGATTTTATCCAGCATTCTATTGTTCTCAAGATGATTCTTAATCTCTGATCACGTAAAATAGATTAGAGTGTTCACTGCCTTAGGACTACCGCTGCTTCTCATTTTCATTTGGTTATTCTCTCAAAGTCTAAAAACAAAGGTCTCATCCTTTTCAATCTGTTCCAAATATGTCTCTCTCGAGGTGGTTCTCGCTATTTTAATTTGAAGTCGCTTAGTTGATCCGAGAAGTGCAACATTGTGCATCCATTTCTCGCTTTATCCTATCTTCCGCATTCACCGCTTGTGCAATTTTCGCCAGAAAGGTTTCGCGCCGCTTGTTTCTGAATCGCATAATCGCCTCCTCGTTAGACCGACTTCCATCGCGTCGATCGTTGTTTACTGCTGGTCGATCCAGGCGCTTAGCGGTCGATCGACCACCCATCGCGCTCGTGACTGCGTAACACCGGCGGTCGACCGCACAAGATCGGGCGTCGATCGCATGCATCGCGGCCGATCGTGCAACATCGGCGATCGACCGCCGCAAAGATCGGCGGTCGACCGCCACCTTCGGTCGACCGGAGCCGTTGTCGCCTCCGAGCCTTTTAATTTCTTTGTCTTTTCATGTCTGATCTATGTTGATCTCCAATAAGCTTGAATCTTCATTCTTCAGCTTTGTAGCTATTGAGAAGAAATTTAAAGTGGATTCTTGGGGCGATTTTGAAGGCACCATTCACCCTCTATTGTCATTTCCGATCCTATTAATTGCGTCGAGTCTGGTTAGCTCTTCCATATAGATCTTAACCGGCCTATGAGCCATGACGACAGTAAGTATTCCACCAAGCCCCTATCTTCGACATGGATCACCATCGCCTCCCGAAGAGTAGGATGGAGTCTTACATACATGCTTAGGGCTTTCTTTGTTTCTGCCGATGAGAACATCAATGCCGAAATATGGTCATGTTGAGGCGAATGCTAAGGCAAGGAACATCATAATCCAAGTTTTGAGCCGGGCGACCGATCACGCCGCCTTCGACATTTGGGTGACCTCGACAAGCTACTATGAGGGCACCACCCAAATCAAGATTTGCTCGACAAGACTGCATGTTTAAATTACAACAAGTTTGAAATGCTCTCGAGAGTCCCTTGATGAGTGCTTTCATGCAGGTTTCACAACACTCGAGCAATCTCCGAGCAATGGTCTCACATACCCGACTCTGACAACGCCACAAATGCTTTTCCGCATTGGATTTGCATGTTTGGGAGATAAAGGTGACCACCATCAAGGACACGATCGATCTTTCGACCGACTTGATGCGCTGAACTCACGCCAAGACTCACGAGATTGACATAGTCTCTCGTGAGGTCAAAGTCACAACATGGCCTTAGTCATCACCGATCCTAGTCCACTTCCGGATCTTCTTCCGATGTGATTTTCGGATTCTCTTGCTGCTCTTGTGAAGTAACTGACATCAATTAGAGCAGCTACTAAAAAGACCGCTTAGCCTTCTAGTCGTGAAGTTCTCCCATGCATACAAGAGAGTGAGGGATGAAGAGATGAGGGCTCCAGATTTGCTTCGAGTGGTGGCTCTAACTACATTCGGCAAATTGCCCAAGTCGAGAAAGGCAAGAACGACACAAGCAAGGTGAGCAAGAATGACTACATCAACAAGAATTGCAATAAGAAGCCTCCAGCCATGCCCAAGGCAAAGAGAAGAAGTTCAGAACCTAGCAAAGCTAAGAAGTTGTTCCACCGTGTCCTCACCGCCTTCGATGACATTGACTTCAGCGACGTGGAGGGGTGGAGCGACGACAATGGCAAGGGATGATCAAGACCTCAAGGACAACGATTTCATCGGCATGTGTTTCATGGCCAACCAGATCGACGCCACGATGACGAAGCTCTACACCGACACCGATGCGAGATAGATCCTCCTATGAACAAATTCCAATGATGCATTTCTGGTTAGGAAGATTTTATGATAGATCTAGAGCTAAGTTGTTGATCTTGAGAAGGAAGTAGAGAGACTCGTCACTGAGCTACTTCACTTATATCCGCTCTCCTCCGTGTGACGCATCGTGATGTATGTTCTTCCCCGCTGGAGATATGGAGAAACTAAGGACCTCTTATGATAGTCCGACTTGAATTTGAAATGGTTAAGGTGGAGAATGTTAGTCCGCTTGTTGAACTAGAAATGAATAGGTAGCCGCCTTTCATCTACTGTTGTTGAGACTACATCTTGCACCTCATGTGAGGATAAGGACAATGCATTTAGATGTCTTTACACTATGCTCCTTGATCCGCCGTAAACATGTGAAAACCGCACAACTTGAAATGAACCTAAAAAGGGCAGATCATAAAATTGCTGAATTGCATACTTCCTTGCTTGAGCCCATTGTGTCTTACACCAATTATCCCAAATTGATCACTTAACTTGAATCGTCCTCAAAGCAATTTTCAAGAAATGATTGACCACAACAACAAATGGCTCATTATGCATCTAAGGACCCTATTAGCTCACCATGCACAATTGTGAAAACTAAAATTTAAACTTGTTGCTTTGAATGATAAATGTGAAGTTAACTAAGGACTACTAGAGAAGCCACAATCTTGTTGTGATGTGTGTGCCGTGGTGGGGAGAAGCCAAGGAAATGGTAGAGATAGTTGCGCTTTCAGAACCTAATGGCTAGAAGTAGGACCTGCCTCAAGACGCCTTGTGTAGCCTCAAAGTTGGGGCGGTTATGCATGCACATGCCATTCTTCTTCTCGCTATTGGTTCTTCTTCCTCTCCTTCGCTGCCTCTTTCTTCCTCGCTTTCTTGCACCTCTCTTTCGTGGAGGCCGATCTTATGAACACTCTTGAGAGATTTGTAGGAGGCAAGAAGAAGCCGAATCTTATCCCAGACAGATCCAAAATTTGCAAGTTCAATCAAGGTCTAGGATATGATTTTCTTGAGGATGTTAGGAAGCATCCACCTCTTGTTCTCGATCCATAGCAAAGAGGTGTGATTAAGGTCAAGTCCGTAACCAAGAATGTTGAGTTCAAATCTACGGCTTTGGTCCAAGGGATCTCTGATAGTAAGGTGGCAAACACTTGGTGCTTCGATCTCCTGTATACAAGTTTCATTGTAATTTTCTCGTAAAGATGGACACAGAGTGGATAGATGCTTCAAGCGCGCCAAGATCACGCTGAAGAGACCGTGTTCGTGCTTCTAGGCGATTCAGGTCACTCCCACCTTGAGTGCACCTAAGACCAACACGGTGATCTATGATTGATTAGTTTGAGGTTTTTAGGCGCAGTCGAGGACTTGGCTTTTCTCGTTTTTCCGATTTCTCTTTGTTTTGCCTCCGTCGTGATATCCGCCGCCTTGAGGGTAGGTCTCGCTTTCTCCATCAAGATAGCTACCGTGGCGAGATTAGCATGTTGTCGGGTGCTCCACTCGCTTCTTCCATAGCTGTTGGTCCAACACACCTTCAGTCTACTCAGACCTTCTCCGTTCTTGAGCGACGAAAGCGAGGTAGTTAGAGGTCACCGTGTGTGACTACTCTTCTCGCCAGGTGACTCAAAGATTGGGTTCCAAAATCTCTTTGATTTATCCCAAGATCGAGCCATTTCTCTCGTTGACTCAAGTTCACCGCAGAAGGAGAGGTCC